>JAGFMF010011719.1:4872587-4953437 GCA_019455555.1 Galemys pyrenaicus | reverse complement strand
TGGTGAGAGGATTCACCACAGAGAGCAGGGAGCAGAATAGGCAGATCAATGGAAGTACACTGCTGAGGGGAGCAGCGGGCACAGCAGGAGAGGTCTGCTTGGCCATGTGGGTCCCCTCCCTGGCCGGCAGCAGGGATCGAACTCATGCTACAGTGCACTGCTTTGCTTCATAGTGTGTTGCTTAACCCACTGCGCCACCAGGGAGGCCCCACCCCAGTTCTTGTATGCATAAGTAAATAAATCTTGAAAAAGAATTCAAAGTCATAATAGCCCACAAAAGGATATCTACATAAAACAACCACAGACACAACTACCAATACATTTTTTGCATGGGAAACAGAAGTAAATGCTATACAGATGATACCTAGTCATGTAAAAGCCAGATAAATAACACAACCCCCGCATTTTAAGGGTATAAACAACTTTACACAAATATATAGACAAAAAAAACTAGAATAACATACACCAAACTGATTACATCTAAGGCAAGAAGGGGCTGAGATGGAGGCTGCTGGGAGAGACTGAACTGAGAGCTAAAGAATTCAGAAAAGCATCAACTGTGTCATAAGCACTGATGAGGCAGGAAACACACACCACGGCTGTTTTTCACTGTCTCAAATGTAGAAGGACAAGCTGAACAACCTAAACTGCTGCCAATGAGCAAACTACTGAAGAACATGGCACCTTCATTCAATAAGACAGACATCTTCTGAAACTGCAGACAATTACACACACTATGACAGACCATTCATATAAAAACAAAACTTTTAAAGTATTGAACAAACCGGGCCTCCCTGGTGGCGCAGTGGGTTAAGCAGTGCACTATGAAGCAGACCACGGCCACTGCAGCACGAGTCCGAGCCCTGCTGCCGGCCAAGGAGGGGACCCACATGGCACAGCAGACCTCTGCTGCCTCGCCCACTGCTCCCCTCAACAGTGTGTTTCAGTTCATCTGCCTGTTCTGCTCCCCGCTCTGTCTCTGGTGAATCCTCTCACCTCCCTGGACTTTGTCCTGTACCCCAGCTCTTGTATGCATAAATAAATAAATCTTTAAAAAAATAAAGTATTGAACAAACCGCACCTGAAATTCCACCCATCACCTATGAAATTCACAAGCAGTTTCAATTAGCTATTTTAAAAACTTTTAATTTATTTTTTATTAAGTTTAAATTATTTATAATCATTTATATATTATATTTATTATGTATAATTATTTCTATTATATATAAATATGTGATTTTATATTGTAATATGTAATTATTTATTTAGTTTAGTTTATTTCAATTAGCTATTTAAATATTTCTGGATCAAAGAAGAGAAAGTTTCAGCACCCCAAAAGCTGAAGGCCAGCTGAGAACAGGAAGGGCGGGAGCCTGGGCATCCCTGCTACTGGGCGCTCACTGCACACGGGGAGGTCAGTCCACACACTGGAGAAAGAGCTCAACCAAATGTGGCCCATTTGCTCATAAGGTATAAAATGGAGCTAATACAAGGAACATCCCCGATCAATATGTATCACATGAAATCCAAAATAAATTTAGGGGGAAATAGGAAACTGCACGATTATAGGCGGGAGAAAAAACATAAAACTTGGGCCTAGGGGTTAGGCCCAAGTGGCCTAGGGGTTAAGTCTCAAACTATCACCCCAGCGGCCCCGGTCAGGAAAGTGACCCACAGGGTGCAGCAGACCTCTCTTGGCTCCTCGCTGCCCCCTCAGCAGTGTATTTCAGTACACTGCTCCCCACTGTCTCTGGTGAGTCCTCTCACCCGCAAACCGCCCCCACTCTGGCCTATAACCCAGCTATTGTATGTATAAGTAAATAAAAATAAACTTTAAAAAAAGAAGATGGCTTTAACTTGTGTATTTCCAGTTGAAAATATCCACGCGAGGCACAGACTCAACGACAGGCACTGCAGATCCAACACTCAGAAAGCCACTCCTTAACTGAACGCCTCTTCGCAGAAGGGAAACGTCACAATCAGTCCGAAAGTTCCACGACTTTGGGCACCCCAGTCCAGGTGACCCACTGGCCAGGCAGCGCTTCAGAAAGCGGCCCCTCCGTTCGCCTTTTACTCTTTTCGCCCCAACGTTCACGCAATCACCCTCCCCCAAACTCCTCGAAACCGAAAAAGGCACGCAACCTACCTTTGCACTGCCACCACCGCCCCAGGACCCGGCGCACGAGACGCTGTAAGTGTTCAAGCAAACAAACAGAGGGCAACTTCTCTAGCGAGGCCCTAAAGGCATGGACCTGAAGACAGAACTCCGGACCGAGGTGAAAGCCCGAACACAACAGAGATACGACCCGAGTCCGCGGTCGCGGCTGGCAGCGCGGGTGACAGCCGAGGGGAGGACGCCCGACCCGCCCGCACGAACGTCTCCAGCGTCGCCGGTTTGGCCTCATCAGGCGGGGAAGTCGCTACGTACCCAACACGAAGCTGTCCGGATGCTCGCGGCCATGCCGCGCCGCTCCGTGCGGGCCCGCCGGCTGCAGGGCACAGAACTAAATCGGGCGGGCGCCCCAGGACGCCCGCCCGCCGAGGGGTTCCGCGGCCGCGCCTCCGGAACCGGGCAGAGAGTCGGGCGGCTCCGTCCACGCCCGGTCCTGGCCGCGGGGCTCAACGGGCCAAGACCCAGGTCAGCGCAGGACGCCCTAGGTCGCGCGGACTCCGCGTATCCGCTGCCGCCGTAGCGGCCACCACAGATAGCCGGCTGACACTGCCCGCCCCGGCCCACCGAAGCCGAGACGGAAGCGGATCCGCAGGCGCGCACCTGGCAACGGCGCACGCGGAAGTGCGTCACCCACCGATCGCCGGCCGGGATAACGCCGGGAAAGAACTACCTTTCCCAGATGCCTGTACGAGTCACGGCTTGAGGGCCGGCTCCAGCCCCGCTTGCCCCCAGGCCGTGCAGCGCTCTGCCGCAGAAAGCCCCCGTCCTCGGTGAGAGGAGCAGCCCGCTCGTAACTCCTTTGACTTCTTACCCAAAGTGGAAAAGATAGCTACCCCCGGGGGCGCGTTCAGGGTGCCCATAAATATCTTTAGAGCGAGCGAGTCGTTCCGCAGCGCCCTTCGGGAGCTGTAGTTCTGGAGCAAACGGGACTCTGGGAAACGTAGTTTGCGCGGGCGCGTCCGCGGCGGCTTGGCGGTCCCGGCGCTGCGAGCCCGGGAAGGGGGGGCGGGGCGTGGCGGGTCGGCCTGGCCTCTTCTCCGCCGACCCCGCGACCCCGGGGCGCCCACCGACCGCTCCGGTTGCGAAGAGGGCGGGCGCACAGGCCTGCGCGCTTGCGCCGATCCCGGCCAGGTGCGGAGGCGACGGGAGACTTGGGGGGCGGCGGGGTCTGGGGCCCCATCGGGGACTGCGGCCCCATCGGGGACTGCGGCCGGTGGCGGGACCGCGCGTGGCGGCTGCAGGGCGGCTGGGCGGCGGGGGAGTCGGGGCGTCAAGGGGAGTCCCGGAGGGGGTTGGGGGCGGAAAGCCGCGGAAGGGGCGAGTTGACGGGGCGGGGACTCCGTGCTGGGTTCTCGTGTTCTAGGGTCCCGGGGGCCGGCCTCTGCGGGACGCGGCTGACCCTCGGGCGGAGGGCGTTACGGGAGTGGTGGGCTCCGGAGCTCCGGGCCGGGAAGTCTTCGGGTTGGGCTGGGCCGGGGGTGCAGGGTGAGACCTGAGAGCGGGAGGGCTCTGGGGAGCTGCGAGGGCTCGGGGTGGGCGTGGGGCGCTGCCCGAGGACCGGCCGGCCGTGGCCACCTTCGGTGTTGTCTGAGCTCAGACTCCTGAGAAACGGGAAGTCGGGGGTCGCCTTCGCTCGCTGTCCCTGAGAGTTGCCCGCTGCAAACCCCCTTTCCCGAGTGCCCGGTGAGGGGCCTGTCGCGGCCGGTGCGGCTGCTTGTCCCCGCTGGCGGTTGGGAGAGGTGCTCGCCGGCCGCGTCTCCTGCCCGGGCCCGGGCAGCCTGGTGGCCGTTCTCCGGGTCTTGGTCCCACGCCCTTTCATCCCCGTCCTCAGCCCCTTTCGAAAACCTGTTCACCCCTTTTTTTGCTTGCAAAGATACTCCAGTTAGGGGCACAGCGTTCTCCCTATTGCAGCAGCTCCGCGCCCGGAAGTAAACCTTTGTAATAAAGGCTTTCCTCGTTCAGTCTGCGTTGGTTCTTCGCTGGGCAGGGTTCCTTGAAGAGGAAGCTGGGGAGCGCCGGGAGCCCTCGGGCTGGGCGCTGTGCGGGCGCGGGTCTGGGGGGCTGTGGTAGCCTGTGAGTTCCCGAGTGGACAAGGCGGGCTGGTTGGGCTTTGGGAGCGCGGCTCAGTGCTCCCAGCTGGCAGCCCTTGCAGGTGAGAACCAGAAGACTTGCAGGTGTTATCCGTGGTGCTGAATGTGGGGTGGGGGGGATCATGGCTGGTGTCCCTGTCACTTGGAAGCTGAGCAGGAGCAACTGCCACGGTGGGCAGTGAGGAGACTGGGACTCACTGTCCATGCGCCCTTGTAGGGTGGTCTGCCCCTTGGGATGATGTGGGTTTTGGCTAGAGGAGCCGCGAGGACCTACAGGGAGCTGAGGGTCCTGGAGGCAGCGCTGGAATCAGCTGGTGGGGTCTGGAGAAGATAATAGGTTATGGGCTTAGTGGCCTTGTGGACTGTGAGGGGCTGTGTCCTGTGTTCTGGGCTGGAGCACTCTCAGGTGGTCGTTGTGGGTGACTGAGGGCCTTGTGGGGTAAGGGTTGATGCATGGGTGGGCGAGAGTGGGGTTCGGCCATCAGGGCCTGTGCAGTCTGTGAGGGAGGCTAGCTTGGAGTCTTGGCAGGAGGTTCCGGGTCCCGTACTCAGAAGACTCATCCCCTCCCTTCTGTTCGGGAGTCAGCGAGACTCCTGTTCCTGGAGCCCCTGTGATCGGCACCCTGCCCCATGCCCCACCCCCACCCCACACCATCTGCTGCTCTCCAGCCTGTGCACCTGTGGGCCTGGTATTCTCTGCCGTCACTGGCTCCTGTCCAGAGCTTAGCTAGCATCCCCCAGAGGCTTCTCCTGTGTGGAGGCGGGTCCCCACCACTCTCACACACTGCCTGAGATGTTCCCACTCACTCACTCATCTGCCCCTTGGGTGGAGACTGCCCTTCCTGTCTGCTGCCTCCTGTGTGCCCCGGACGGGGCTGACAGAGGTTGCTGCAGCAGCCGCTGCTCCCCTGACCAGCCAGTGAGACCAAGCGAGCCTGTGTGTGGTTTGTGAGTCTGAGGGCATGAGTGCGTACACGTGAGTGTACGTGCATGTGTGCATGTGCTCATTGTGTGTCAACATGGCTGAGAATAGAGAGCTGGCCAGGCGTGGTCCCACAGGATGCACTTTGGGGGGATGTCAGGAGCTGACCCCTGGTCACATCGCCTCTAACCGCTCTGGTCACTCCCCTGCGGAGTGTCAATCAGGAAGAGCAGCACTGTCTGGTCTTTTTCAAGCCCAACTCAAAGTGGGCAGCGACCACCTCAAGGAGCCAACATCCGGTCCTTCCCTGTTCGCTACCCTGGGGCAAACTCGCCTCTCAGGTCCGTCTTCCCTGTGTCCCTGGAGCAGTGAGCTCAGCCTGTCTAGGCAGCACAGGCCTGGTGGGCCTGCTGCCCTTGCGTCATCCCGCTGCTTTTCTGGCAAAGCACCCACTGAGGTGCTCACGGCATCCGGGCTTCCTTATCCCTGCCTGTCAGCTGAGCCTGTGGGTACTGCGCAGGGAGCTGAGAGCCCAGGGGCACTCCCCAGCCGCCCAGACCACTGTGAAGGCCACAGGCAGCAGACACAGCTGGGGACAGCACCATGGCCCAGATGTGCTTTCTGTCCCACCCACCCACCCATGTTCGCGAGTGCTGCAGCCCATGTCCTCCCAGGAGGAAAGCAGCCCCGTGACCCCTCGCCACAGGGTACTTGCCCAGATCCTTATGTGGCCGCCAGTGCGGGGCCTCACGGACTCCTCCTGCGGGATCCTAGGAATAAAACACCCTGTCCTGGGAAAGAGGGGTGTGGGGCTGAGCCCACAGGTTTGCTTCTGGCTAGAGGGCCACACCTCTTTAGGGCCAGGCCAAGACTGTACAGTCACAGGTGGCTAGGATCTGCTCGCTGAATCCTCCCAGAGGCTCCTCCCCTTTCCCACAGGTCCCCACCTGTCCCCACCCAGCTCATGGCTCTCAGGGACGGGAGGACTCCTACGAGATAGGAGGAAGAGGCCTTGGGACTGGATGTGGCCTGCCTCTCAGACAGCGGTTTCCAGGAGCTGCAGAAGATGCTGGGGGAACAGGTGAGTCCTTCAATCCCTGTCGTTTTCTTTTGTGGCTGTAACAGCTCACAGAGCTCAAGTTCAGCAGCCGGAGGTGAGATGTGAGTGCGCTTCTCTCACAATCAGAGAAGGCTACGGGGGAGGCGTCAGGGACATGGTGGATTCTGGAGCTGCCACGGTTTTTAAGGTGGATGTGGACATGCAAGCAGTAAGGCCCTCCGGCTGGACACGAGCTGCAGGCTTGCCCCGGGGTGGCAGGAGCCAGGAGGGAGGAGGCAGCCATGGCTCTGGTCTGTCGGGGAGCAGCCAGCCAGTCACCCAGGGATCATGACCAGAGGTGAGGACAGCATAGCTGTTCATGGGAGGATGTGGGGACAAAGTTCCACTCAACCCAGAGCTCCCTGGCGAGCTGGCAGGAGGACTTTGGCCCGGAGCGCTCCCGGCCTGGAAAACGCTGGTTCTGTTTGTCTAGCGCTTCGATGTCCTTAGTCAGGGTTGGCTCCCAGCAACAGGCCCACTGGTGTGACCGCCTCTGTCGCCTTCCAGCCGCTCCTTTTTGGTGCTGTGGCGAAGACACCTTGACACCTGCTCAGCCCCAGCCGTCCGTCAGGACCCTGGGGAGCTGACTGGCTTCCATGTGTGACCGAGTCTCTCCCCCTTGTTGCTCCCTAGTCTGTTGTTTTCTGATAGGTCCTTTGGCATCTCAGTCACAGGCCTGTCACGCAGTTTTATTTCACCTTCCACTGCTTTTTCTTTTCTGTTGGCACGCGTGAGGACCAGCATCGCAGGTTTACCGTAGTGGAAAGAGAACGCTGGTACCTTAACCCTGTTGCTCAGGGAAAGGCCTCCTGTCACCTCCCACTCGGTGAGGCCAGCTCCAAGCTTATAGAGCCGCCTCATGCAGTCAGGAATTGCTCTGGCGCTCCTTGTGAGAGTTTGGTTTTTTAAATCGTGCATGGGTGTTCAATTTCTTCAAAAGCTTCATCTGTTAAGATGACTAATTTTTTCTTGTGTAGGGTATTAATATGGTGAGCTACAGCGATCCTTTGACACCGGGGTGCACATCTCTTGGTCATGGCACGAGGCTCTTATTTTGCTAGATCTGGTCACTTCCTGTTTTGTTGAGGATTTCTGCTTGTGTGTTACATGAAAGGAGCTGGCCGTGATTTTCTTCTCATACTATCACCAGGTTTGGGTTTCAGGGTAATGCTCTTGTGTTATCTGGAAGGGATTTTGTAAAATTTGTGGCTTTTTCATAAATGTTTCTCTAATGAGATCATCTGGACCTGGAGTTTAGGTTTTTTTCATTTTTGTTTTTAAAGATTTACTTATTTATGCATACAAGATCTCGGGTATAGGCCAGAGGTGTGGGGGGTGAGAGGAGTCACCAAAGACAAGAGTGGGGAGCAGAACAGGCAGATCTACTGAAATACACTGCTGAGGGGAGCAGCGGGCGAGGCAGGAGCGGTCTGCTGCGCCATGTGGGTCCCTCCCTGGCCAGGGATTGAACTCATGCTGCAGCGGCTGCGGATAGCCTCATAGTGCTGCGCCTTAACTCCTTATGCCACCAGGGAGGCCCTGGACCTGGAGTTTTAGTAGAAGCTTTTTAACCACAAACTGAATGTGTTTAGCAAATACGGGGCTGTCCGGGTCACCTGTTCCTCCCGAATAAGTACAGGTAGCTCGGCCCTTTCTAGCAATCACGCCTCATGGGCGTGAGCTGCTGTGTCCCTTTATCTGACAGTGTCGGCCAGAACTGCCGTCCCTCTGCTCACACCCACTCTTGTTGCTCTGTGCCTTCCCTGTCTCTCAGCTGGGTTAGAGGATAAGAGGGAGCTTCCTGTTTCACTGATTTGTCTTTTTTTTTTTTTTAAATCTGTTTGCCATCTCGGTTGCTCCACCGACAGTGATTCTTTCTTCCTGCATGTGTTAGGGTTAACTTGCTCTTTAATTTCTTCAGGTGAGAGATGGAGCTACTGATTTTAGGTCTTTTTTGTTCCCTATTTGTACTCTAAATTTCTCAAGTAGTTCTACTTTATATGCTGCAGTTTTTATGTATTTTCATTTAGTTTAGACTATTTTTTTGATTTCCCATCCGACCCATAGCTTGTTTGATTTGCAAGTGTTTGGGGGTTTTCCGGGGATTTTCAGTTAATGTTATTATCCAAGACTGGACTTGATTCCATTCAAGTTGTTGTGGTTTGCTTTGTGACGCGGGATGTGTAGTAACTTGAACTCTCTCGTACCCTCAAAGGAACGCCGGTCACCCATTGCTTTGTTCGCTCTGTACACGTCAGCTTGACCAGAGTGCTGTCCAAGGTGCCATGTCCTTGCTGGTCTTCCAATGCCTCTTTTCATCCCCTCCTCTTTCCTGGGATTCCGTGTGCTGACCCCTCAGCAAGTCTCTCGTTGTTTGCTGGGGCAGCGCAGCGTGGCAGAGGCCGCCCCTGGCGTTCTGCTTCGGCCACTGCTGTGTCAGTGTTGGGTCTTCCCCAGCTTCCTGCCCCTCCCACAGCAGCTTTTGTCTCCCTTGCTCCTGTTTTTCCAGCCACTCTCGATTCTACCAGCCCCTTGGGCAGCAGGAATGGGACTGGCCAGACTTAACAGGGATTATGCTTTTGTAGATATCGTTTGAGGATGTGGCTGTGGATTTCACCCTGGAGGAGTGGCAGCTGCTTGATCCTACTCAGAAGATCTTGTACCGAGACGTGATGCTGGAGAACTACAGCAACCTGGCTTCCTTGGGTAAGGACGTTCTTCCGTAGCGTAGTCTGTGCCAAGACTCTGGCGCCTCCAGGAAGCTTACTGATTTTGGATATGAGTTGCAGATGTCAGAAGGTATTTCTCATATTGAAAGATATTTATTTGCTTACTTCCTGTCATGGCCGTTGTAGAGATGTCCTTCGTGTGTAGGAGTTAGCAGCCGAGTCCCAGTTGTCTGTGTTTTCAATAAATAGGCCATCTCGCTCGCAAGCCTGATGTGGTTTCCAAGCAGGAGTGTGGGGTGGGGGGTGAGGCCCTCCTGCCATGCGAGGTTGCAGGTGAGACATGTGTGGCTCTTGGTGAAGGTTGAAGTCCCAGGTTTTTGATGATGGGCAGGCACCTTGAGTGCTGTGTGGCAGCTGTGTTTAAAGTTCCTCAAGACCATGATGAGAGTCGTGGTTCTCTCTGCTCCAACCCCTGGCACCTCCTGGCGCTGTGCGTCCCTCACCCAGACACAGCACGGGTTGATGGCCTCTCACTCCGGGCCTTCTTCCCTGGTTAGGGTGGCTCTTCCTTTTTCTTCCTCCCCAGTCCAACCTGTAGAAGTAGGGTTATTTCTTTCTCTAAGAATTCATACATTTTTTTCTCTTTTTTTTTTAAAAAAAATATTTTATTTATGCACACAAGAGCTGGGGTGCAGGCCAGAGTTACAGGAGGTGAGAGGATTCACCAGAGAGAGTAGGGAGCAGAACAGGCAGATCTACTGAAACACATTGCTGAGGGGAACAGCGGGGAGGCAGGAGAGGTCTGCTGCGCCATGTGGGTCCCCTCCCTGGCCGGAGATCGAACTCGCGCTGCTGTGCCGCAGATGCTTCACAGCGCAGTGCTCAACCCGCTGCGCCACCAGGGAGGCCCCATTTTTTTCTCATTTGAAGTGATATTCATTGCCTTTGAGTTTCCTTTATAATCTCTCCTGCTGTAATTTTTCTGGCTTCTGTTTTAAACCCATAGAATAGAAGGTGGGTCCAGGGGTATAGAATAAAAATCAAACACCTGAAATGCGGTAGGGGCAGGGCCCTGCCCTGTGCATGTGTCCGCCTCCCAGTGAGACCCATCCCTTTCGGAGTCAGAGTCTCCAGTGACTGCTCCTCCAAAGTGTTCTGAAATCTCCAGGGACCCAGGACTAGCCAGGCATCAGCTGGAATGCCCTGGCTAGTTAGGCCATGGCAAGATGGCAGATAACAGACTTTTGTTCTCTCTGGAATCTACAGTGTATAATAAGTACTTCATTAACTGATTGCTGTGAGGCCAGATAAGGCTGGACCTTTCTTATTAACTAAATATTTCCTTAACATGCAGGTGTTCAGATGAAATGTTAAATTATTTTTACTGAGGCAGTGTTGGTTTTCCATGCTGGACACGTGTCAGGAGTGAGGTGGGAAATATTCATAAATGTCCTGTCTAGGCAGCATCCACACAGGTTACTGGATCTGGGTCTGTGTGCTTTGCAAAAACTGAGAAGACAGAGTTATAAAAGAGCCTTAAGGGACTTTCAAGTTTTAATATAGAGAAAAGTACAAAGTATAAAACATCCAATAATTCAGCACTTGAACATGAAGCATGTGTGTTAAATGCAAATTATCAGGATTAATGACACAGAAGGGAACTGCGTTAGAAGCCCATCGATGAGTGCAGTACTTGTCCTGTGCATGTCAAAGGCTTGTCATCCAGACCTGTCCGCCTCAAGCCCAGGGGATGTATCAGTGGGGAGGAGAGACGCAGTGATTACCTGTCGGATAGGTACTATGGAGGAAACAGCCAGGGCATTTGTTAGTGTGTCCTGAAAGTGAAGTTTAGGCTGAAATAAACCATGTGTGCTTAATAGCTGGGAGGAGCATGTCAAACGAGAGCACAGCAGCCGAAGTCGAAGGACAGGGAGGAGTTCAGAGTGGCTGCGGCCGTGAGAGGAAGCCGAAGTTTGGGACAGGCACGTCCAGACGTGTGAGCAGTGACAGGAGCTGGAGCTTCTCTGAGGAGTCTACAAGGGGTAAAAGGCTGATGACATTTTCTAAAGATGCACAGTTGCTGTGTGGAGACTAGAATTAGGAGTGAGAAGTAGGAAAATCCATTTAGAAAATAAAGTTCGTGTAGCCAGAGGGTAGTGGAAACATGGAAAGTGTACACCCCTCTCTGAGACACAACAATAAAAGAGGGTTCACTTGTTCTCCAAAACAGCAAGATTTAAAGAAAAATTTCTTAAACATCTGACACTATAAGTGACTTCAGTATTGTTCTATATCACTTATTGAGTATATATCTTAATTTTATCTTGAATGATTTTTTTAAAGATTTATTTATTTATGCATACAAGAACTTGGGTACAGGTCAGGAGTGCACGAGGGTGAGAGGATCCACTAGAGACAGAGTGGAGAGCAGAACAGATAGATCGACTGAAATGCACTGCCGAGGGCAGCAGCGGGCGGGGCAGGAGAGGTCTGCCGCGCCATGTGGGTCCCCTCCCTGGCCGGCAGCAGGGATCGAACTCGTGCTGCAGTGGCTGCGGTCTGCTTCATAGTGCACTGCTTAACCCACTGTGCCACCAGAGAGGCCCTATCTTGACTGATTTTAACTTAGTATTTTTATCTTTTTTAATCTCACAATTTGTAAAACAATGTTTTCTTAACTCAGGTAGACCCCTCACTTTATGTACACACGTGACTTACACAGGATCCTCTCACGTACCTTCTTTTATTTTTTCAAAGATTTTGTTTATGCATACAAGAACTGGGGTGTAGGCCAAAGGTGTGGGGGATGAGAGGATTCGCCAGAGACAGAGTGGGGAGCGGAACAGGTGGATCTACTAAAATCCACTGCTGAGGGGAGCAGTGGGCAAGACAGGAGAGGTCTGCTGCACCGCTTGGGTCAGCTCCCTGGTTGCGAATCCAACTCAGGCTGGGGATAGCTTGATAGAGCTGAGACTGTAACCCTGCACCACCAGGGAGGCCCCTCACTCACCTTCTTGTCAGGAGCTTGCTTGGTTCTTCCTCTGAAATTCTTATATGTTTGAGTTTTTTTCCAATGAGACTTTTTCCCCAAAAAAAAAATCTTTCCACAGAAAAGGAATACTTGCCTTATATTAAGATCTTGCCAAATCTTCCATCATGTAAAGGAGTACTTCCTAGGAATGTTAGCTCCTAATTGCTAGTAAAGGATATCACTGTAAAATAAATCTTCAAAAGATCACTTTAAAACAGTACATTAGTAGGGGGCCTTCCTAGTGTCCTAGGGCTATGTCTCAGCACTATCACCATTACAGCCTGAGTTCAATTGCCGGCAGGGAGGGGACACACATGGCACAGCAGACCTCTCCTGTCTTGCCGCTGCTCACCTCAATAGTGTATTTCAGCCAGTCTACTTGCTCTGCTCCCCACTCTGGCCTGCACCTCTGGCATGCATCCCAGTTCTTGCATGTATAAATAAAAAATCTTTAAAAAATAAAACATTTAATTAGTAGCCATATTGTTGAAATCATTTATATTGTTGAAAACATTCAACATATTGTTGAAAACAATTATAGGGTAAATGAAAAATCTGCCCTAATGTTATGCTTCTTTGCCTACAAGGTTAAGGGGTTAGGACAGATTAAGGTTTGGGGTAGTTTCCACAGATAGTATTGTATGTAGATTCGATGTGTACGTTATAAATTCCACTGTAATGTCCAGAGACCTAAATAAAAATATTACGCTGAGAATTCTACAAATCGTGACTGTGAGATTACAGACAGCAGTGTGATTCAGGGGACCATCATGAGTGAGAATGTTTCACAAAAGTAACAGTAGTACAAAAAGCTAATGTTTTTCATCTGTCAGATTTGAAGCCTATTCTTTGCATCATACCCTGTGTTTCTTCCCCTGTAGAACGCAGTGGTTTTTAATCTTGCTCTGGTGCACCTGTTATTCTCTGTCTCCATAAACCCACTGAGAGAGGGTGCGCACATGAACTTCTGCCACTGACATGTTCTGGATACGTAGTAGATAATGCGTCGGTGACTGCTGAATAGCTAAATCAGTCATCCGGGTGTCAGTGAGAAACCACTTCAATCTCCTTTATCTGGGGATCCCTGTTCTTTGAGTACATTTCATCTCATTTTTAAGTTTGTGTTTTTAAATCTTTGTAATTTAAAAATCTGTTTTCATTTTTGCTACAACATCCTGTACTCAATAGGTACACATTATTGTTGTTTTGTTTTGTTTCTAATGTACTGGGATCCTGTGCTGTATTTCAGAAATTCTATTCAATAAGCATAATCAATAGGTGATTTATACAATGTGATTCACTTTTTCCATTTCAGAAGAAGTCTTCTTAGATGACAAACTCAAAATGTGGCACCAGGATAAGCAACACAAGCTTCAACATGTGGAGAAAGAACATGAATATGATATTTTTGGGAAAATATTTCACTCAAGCATTAACTTGGTTCATTTAGGAACAAGACCCCCTCAGCGTGTCACAGGTGAAAAATATTTGAAACGTACTTTTGATTTTCTTATCCCAAAAAATAACTATGGAAGAAAGAAATTTGATGAGCTCAATAATAAATTACTGCTTTACGTCAAACCTGACAGAACGCACTGTGGAACAAAATACTGTGAGAGCAATAAATGTAAACAAGTCAGCGGTAAAAAGTCCTGGCTCATCGCAAACCATGTAACACACACGGGAGTCTGTTTATGCCCTGAATGTGGCAGAGTCTTTAACAAGAAGTCACAGCTCATCGTACATCACAGAACTCACACAGGCGAGAAGCCCTACGGATGCAGTGAGTGTGGGAAAGCCTTCTCCCAGAAGTCACTGCTCACTATTCATCAAAGGACTCATTCAGGAGAAAAACCCTATCAGTGTGGAGAATGTCAAAAAGCTTTCAGCAGGAAGTCACCGCTCATTCTGCATCAGAGAACTCACACGGGAGAGAAGCCCTACGGATGCAGTGAGTGTGGGAAAGCCTTCAGCAGGAGGTCACAGCTCAAAAGACATCAGATAACCCACACAAGAGAGAAACCCTATCAGTGCACTGACTGTGGGAAAGCTTTCTCCCAGAAATTAAAGCTCATTGCACATCAGCGAGCACATACAGGAGAGAAACCCTACAAATGTGGCGACTGTGGAAAAGCCTTCTTTTGGAAGTCACAGCTTATTACTCATCAGAGGACGCACACAGGGAAGAAGCCTTATGCCTGTAGCGAGTGTAAGAAAGCCTTCAGCAGAAACTCGCTTCTCATTAGGCACCAGAGGATTCACACCGGAGAGAGGCCCTATGGATGCAGCGAATGTGGTGAAGCCTTCATCAGAAAACCGCAGCTCGTTAAACATCAAATGATTCACACTGGAGAGAAGAACTATTGGTGCACTGAATGTGAAGAAGGCTTTTATAAGAAGTCAGAGCTCATTAGACATCAAAAACTTCACTTGGGAGAGAAACCCTATGGCTGTGTTGAATGTGGGAAAACCTTCTTTGGGAAGTCGCAGCTCCTAACACATCAGAGAACGCACACTGGAGAGAAACCGTATGAATGCAGTGAGTGTGGGAAAGCCTTCACTCAGAAGTCAAGCCTGATCTCACATCAGAGAACACACACAGGCGAGAAACCCTACAAGTGCAGCGAGTGTGGGAAGACCTTCAGTGAGAAGTCAAGTCTCATTCATCACCAGAGAACCCATACTGGGGAAAAACCCTTTGAATGTAGTGAATGTAGAAAGGCTTTTGCCTGGAAGCCACAGCTCCTTCGGCATCAGAGAATCCACACAGGAGAGAAGCCCTATGAGTGCAGTGAGTGTGGGAAAGCCTTTGTTCAGAAAGTGCAGCTCATTAAGCATCAGAGAAATCACACAGGGGAGAAGACCTATAGATGCAGTGATTGTGCTAAAGCTTTCTTTGAGAAGGCACAGCTCATTATACACCAGAGAATTCACACAGGAGAGAGACCCTACAAATGCGGTGAATGTGGGAAGTCTTTCACGAGAAAGTCACACCTTATGAGGCATCAAAGGATTCACACAGGAGACTATGGGTACTATGGGTGCCCTGAATGTGGGACAGCCTTCAGCCGGAAGGCACAGCTCGTGACCCATCAGAGAACGCATGTGTAGGCGCCATTCGTGCAGGGGGCAGGTCACCTGTGCCCTCAGTCGTCATTCCTTTTGGCATCCTGAGGGCTCGTGCAGTAGAGAAGACCTGTCAGTGTAGTGGCTATTGCAAACTGTTTGTGGTAAGGCGAGTCGCCCTAGACAGAATTTTTAAAGAAGAGTATTTTTAGAAAGAAGACAATATAAGCAAACCTTCTTCCAGGAGACACAATTTCCTACATGTTGGTGACTCCTCAGCGCGGGAGTCCCATCCATACTAGGACAGTACAGGGCCTTTCAGCTAATGTACAACTAATTAAACGTTCAGAAGACCTAAACTGGAGGAAAACTATTTCTGTTACAAGTGAGTGGAAGACTTCCTCAAGAAAGTACACCTCACAGTACAATAAAGGAAAAAGCAAAAAGCAAGTTCTGAGGATTACAGAGATTTCATTCTAAGGAGTAGTGCTGATAACTTGAAGAATTTGATAAGCATGATCTTGCTGAAATAGGTAATATATAAATTGTTTTTTAAAAAAGTCATTTTTAAATGATAGATGTTTTTAAATGTGACAGTTTCTGCTCTGGTGCTGTACCATGGCCTAGATTAACACTCTTGCCTTAAACAGAAACTGTGAACACATGGATGGTGTGTTGGGGAGTGGCAGGTTTGTGTTACCTGCAAGGAGATGGACAAGCCTGGGGAGAAGAGCCCTGTGATTGCCTCACTCCTCCCAGTGGAGCCCCCAGGCTGCAGCTCATGGGCACTAATAACTGCTTCTGCTGAATTGAAGAGAATTGCTGAGTTGACACCTAGGGAGGCCAAGATAGCTAGAATCTGCAGGGGAAAGTACTGAAAAGGAGGGTACTTCCCAGAGAGGGCTACAGAAAACTGAAAGGAGCCCCCCAAACTAAAAGTATCTTGGCATAGTACTGATTAACCAAAGTATGGATATCATGGATATATCCTGAAATGTGGCCTGTGGCCAGGAAGTGGCTGAGCAGTGCTGGGACTCAGCTCAGCCCAGAGGAGCTCATATCCCGCCAGCCAGAGTGGAAACAGCCTCCAAGTCGAGGCCGTAACAGAATCCCCAAAGTGGGATGTCTCGGTACTGAGTGTTATGGACTCTAGATTGAAACTACTCTGAACACACGTGTCTGGATCCCAGAACTCACCTGGCATGCAGAGAAACAGGAAATAAGGCTTGGAACCAAAGGGAAGTGAGTGAGTAGGAGGATATTTAGGAAAGCCTGAAGTGGTTGGAGTTTGTAGACAGGTAGGTTCAAACAGGTATCACAAATACAGAAGGAAAAATGAATTTCTTGGAACATGAAGTGGAAGCTGTATTTTTTTAAAGCCCAAGCGAAATTTCTCAGAATAAAAACAGTATCTGAAATGTTTTTAAAAAACTTAATGAAATAAAGAACAGATTAGACGTAGAAGGGGAAAAAAAATCAGTGAATGTGAAGAATAATAAAAACTGTCCAATTATATGTACAGAGGGGAAAAGCCTGGAAAAAAACAAAGAGACTAGGGATTCTGTAAATAGTAGCATATATAATTGGAGACCCATCAGAGAAGAGGCAGAGAAATGTTTGAATAGATAATGCTGAAACTTTTCAGGTATAATGAAAAGTTTGACTCCATATGTTCAAAAAGTTGACAGACCCCCAAAGCAGAATATACAAAGAAAATCCTGCCACTGTGCATGATAATGAAATCAGTGATCGAGAACAGGAAAGCAGGAAGACAGGGGAGTCCAGGCCTAGTCTGACGCTACAAACCGAAGATACTGGTATCTGAACTGAATGAAGAAATAATTGCTGGGCCCAAAAGGGTTCTGCTGTCCCTCAAAAACATTTGCTAAATGAAAGCAAATGGAATTTTTTTTTTCCAGAAAAAAAGAATCCAAAAATTTATCCTCTGTAGACCGGCTTTCAAGAAATATTAAAGGAATTTGTAGGCAGCAGGAAGATGACACTAAGCGGAAATACGGATATCTGTGAGGAAATGAGTTCTGGAAATAAAGTGTGTGGGTAAATGTAAAGATTTTCTTCTCACTTTAAAATCCTTTAAAAGGGTAACTGACTGCTTGAAGCCAAGGTAATGACGATGAATTCGGGGTGGAGAACTGTTCAGGAGTAACTTTTACAGCAGTTGGCATTTCAGTGTGCATCTTCAGCGGCGGCTGCCTCATCTGGGTCGGAACCCGGTCTCAGGACTCCAGATAGTTCCAGGGGGCACCTGTACCGAGGTGCTGTGCTCAGGGGGGCTCCCGGTCCTGGCATCTGTACGTGCTCTCTGCCTGCCCCTTGGTGGCCATCTCCCTCCTCTCTGCTCTGCGCTCCGTGACGGTGCCCCAGGGCCCTGTGGCCCATCGGCACTGGTAGGAGGTTGGCAGTCAGGAGACCTGGCCTGGTCACCACTCGCCCTCTCTGGACCATGGTCCCGGCCGTCCTCACACTCCTGTGTGGCAGCCCCGTTTCTACCAGCAGCTCCAGTGAGTGACACTCCACGACCCGTTTGTCAGACTTACGGTGCTAACAGCTTCTGGTGCTTCACCGTCCTGGGCTGTCCTTCCTTTATTATGGAACTGTTCTCTTTATTAAACTTCTTGAGTTAAACTCTCCAGTGTGTGCTTGGTTTTCTGTGCCGTATGTTCAACGGTGAGCATTTAACAGAGGGTAAGCGTCGTCACTGGAACACGGGCCTCGTGGCAATGCGACTGCCACCAGGATCTCCAGGCTAAACAGCCACACTTCTGTGTGTGTTAGTTGAGCAGCAGTTATAACAGGTGACAAAGTTCTGACCTCCTCTGGAGTGACCCCACCACACATGCCAGTGGCCAGTGATGCCGATGGCTACCCTGCATTAGGTAACTTACCAAAAAGCACTGTTGTTTGTTACGTGTGGACCAGAAAAAAGACGAGCAGCTCCTGAGAGAAGGAACAAGGCCAGAACCCTCAGCGGGAGCTGTGCTTTGCTAAGAGGAAGCAACTTAACATCTCAGCACTGCTCAAAGGAGGGGGCCCACCTGGCAGTCCAGAGCCACCTAAGGAGGCCCCTGGTGGCCTCCAGCACCTGGTCAGGGACTAGCTGCATCTAGAACATGCAGGACTAAAGGGGGGCCATGGTCATGCGCCTCGGGGGCAACCTCAAGCACATTGTGGTAACATCCAGCAGCCCAGACTAGCTAACACAGCTGATGGAGCCCGCCCGCAGCCTCCATCCCGCTCTGTCCTCCCCGCGGAGCGCGGCACTGCTCTCCCAGGAGCTAACGGAAACAGAAGCAGCAAAAACGAGGGGGACAGTGCTGGCGGCGGGGCTCCATGCCCACCTGGACCTGGGGTCTGATGGGCATGGGGTGCCTGGGCAGCAGCCTAAGGAAGACAAACAAAACTGAAATCTCACAGAAAGTAGTTTCTTACCCTTTATGACAGCTCAGCAGAGCCTCCTGGCGTTAGGGCGTTACTTAGAAACCGGGTTCAGCTTAGTAACCGGCCGCTCCAATATCCCACTGGGCAGGGCGATTGGCACAAGCAGCATCTGGCTAGGCCATCAGGCTGTGGACTAGTGCCCCGCCTCTGGGTTGCCAGGAGATAGCATCTTGCCTAGCAACAAGGCTCCTCGCTCACCACTGGCCACAGGCCCAGTGGCCAAAGAGGGTCCCTGCGGGTTGCAGCTCCTTAACTGCTCTGCTGCTGGGGCCCACCTGAGTGGGCTGGAAGGGCCCAGGAGTTGAAGTCCAGCCCTGCAGGTCAGCACGAGCCTCGAGCCTCAGAGCAGGGCACCCCACCTGGGCTTGAGCTTTGTGCGGGTGGAGCGCAGTCTGGGATTACGGGGAGGGTGAAGGGGCAGGTCAAGGGGCCCACGTCTGTCCTCAGCAAGGGGTGGGGGCTAGAGCCCACTGTCACCCCGGGCTGGGGTGGCAGGGCTGTCCCAGGCCTGTGCACGCATCACTGTGCCCTAGTGTCCTAGCTTGTAAACCTTTATTATTTTTTCTTTTTATTATACATTTTTTAATAGATCTTATTTATTTATGCACACAAGAGCTGGGGTGCAGGCCAAAGTCGTGGGAGGCGAGAGGATTCACCAGACAGAGTGGGAAGCAGAACAGGCAGACTGACCGAAACACACTGCTGAGGGGAGCAGTGAGCGGGGCAGGAGAGGTCTGCTGCACTATGTGGGTCCCCTCCCTGGCTGGCAGCAGGGATCGAACTCATGCTGAAGTGGCTGCGGTTTGCTTTACAGTGTGTTGCTTAACCAGCTGCGCCATCAGGGAGGCCCTATTACACATTTAAAAGACATGTTTTTGAGATTTTCATTTTCAAAATTTCTTTTTAGAATGAGACCCTAGAACAGGGCTCTTTAAGCCTCCAGTATATTTTTTTTAAAGATTTATTTATTTATGCATACAGAAGCTGGGGTACAGGCCAGAGGTGTGGGGGGTGAGAGGATTCACCACAGAGAGCAGGGAGCAGAACAGGCAGATCAACGGAAGCACACTGCTGAGGGGAGCAGCGGGCACAGCAGGAGAGGTCTGCCGCACCATGTGGGTCCCGGGATCGAACTCGTGCTGCAGTGGCTGCGGTTTGCTTCATAGTGTGTTGCTTAACCCTCTGTGCCACCAGGGAGGCCCCTCCAGTATATTTTTGACTTGCTATTTAACACTCATATTGTCTGGTCCCACTCGCAGAATCTGAATTCCGAATTCTGACTGATGGACGGGTGGGGGGGAGGTTTGTAGTACAACTGATGCTGCTGGAAGGTGGAAGAAGAAAAACCATGCCAAAGAATGGTCAGGCTGGAACCTTAGATCATTAAGCTGTCTACTTCATATCCTGCATCTCCCTACCACTTTTTCCTGAGCATTACTCAGGAAGCATCCAAGAGGAGGTGACCCCTATTAAGGACACCAGAGACTAATAATGGTTGCAGGCAGAACATCAGCCTCTAAACACACCCATGAATCTGGACCTATGAATCATGTTGCCTTAAGGGGCAACATAAATGTCTTTTCTAATATGACTAAATCAGGAGTCTTTAGATGGGGGATTACCCTGGAATGCATAATGTAATCACCATCTTCCTTTTAAGTAGAAAATGGCAAGAGCCTGAAACAGTAACACAGCATGGAAAGACACAAATGGCCACTGTTGCCTTTGAAGAGGGCATCAGCTGGAAAAGAGAAACAGGCTCTGCCTTAGTGCCTTCAGAAGAAACACTATTTTACTCCTGTTTTAACCCACTGAGCCCTAGACTGACGGATGACCTGCAGAACTATTAGACAACACATTTATGTTAAGCCGCTCAATTTGTGGTAGTTACAGCAGTAATGGGGAATGAATGCAATAACTGAACAACCAAACTCAGGTGAGTAGAACAGGGCTTGGCGAAGTGCCTTGAATGCCTTCACTGTGAGCCACTGTTGTATAGATTTTGTAACAAAAGATGCATGACTGTGAGATGGCGAATGGTCCAACCAAACCCATGACAGAATGCAGTTTATGTATTTTTAGGGCCAAATGAATGTGTGCAAAGTGGTTGTCCAAATGAACTAATAGCACCCCATCCTGAAAGTGCCAATAGTGGTGAGACATCACAGTCCATTTTCCAGGAGCAGGGAGGTCAATGCCACAAGTAATGCCCCTTTAACACAATTCCACAGGGCTTCTTTCAGCCATAGTCATAAGTCTCCTAGAGTGGAACAAGGTATGAGGTTTGCCACCTTGCAAGCCGCCTACAAGCTTCTACAGCAGGCGCGCAGGCTCCTTAGTGCTGCCAGTCTGTGCTGAAGGATGTGCTGGAGATTCCAGCACCACTGCTGCAGTGGCAGCCAGCAATCTAGGAGGAGGAGGCAGGACAGCCGAACCGTGTTCATCAAAGAACCATAGGACCCTACACCACTGGCGGTCTGACAGGCAGCCACGATTTTAGCCTGTAGCCAGAGTGTCATGTCTTAATATTTTGGTCACTCTTCAAAGTGGCAGGCCAGATGCTAGACCACGCTAGGCTGAAATTCAAGGGTCAATAAATCAAGGTATTGGCCAGGGCCCTGAGAATGGCCTGAAGTTCTGTCCAGTGAATGGGGGAGTGCACCTGTTTTCATATCTGCACAGCAGTGACTGCAGCACGCTGGACAGCAAGCTCAAGCCCCGGTAAACCAGACCAGACCACAGGGGACTGTAACTCAAGGGCACCACTGAGTCAACAGGTTTACTTTAGAGGAAGCAGAGGGCCAGAGCAGTAAGGTACAAGCCTGTGGGGCTGAGATGCTACCTACTTCCATCTGCACAAAAAACCCGAGCAGCCAGGCACACTGCATCTCCAACTCCCAAAGAATCTGTTAGGATGCTGTGGTTACTTTTTTGGCATCAAACCCAAGTTTCCTCAAAGGAATTTAAAATTCCGGCCTTTGGGACCTCCCTGGTGGCACAAGGTTTAAGTCTCAGTTCTATCAAGCTACCTGCAGCCACACTGCAGCATGAGTTAGTTCATCCCTGGCCAGGGAGGGGACCCACAGGGCGCAGCAGATCTCTTCTGTCTCCTCCCTGCTCCCCTCAGCAGTGTATCTCAATCGATCTGCCTGTTCTGCTCCCGACTCTGGTGAATCCTCTCCCCACCACACTTCTGGCCCGCCCCCCAGCTTCTGTATGCATAAAAAGTGAAATAAATTCCAGCCTTTCCCACGTCCCTACGTCTGAGACCAGCAGGGGAAACACGCGGCCGTGAAGCCAAGCCGGCGGGGCCTCGGCCGGTCTCCAGGCAGCCATCCCCGGGCAGTGCCGCACGTGACGTCCCCACGGAACAGCACCGGCCGTCGGCCTCAGCCAAGAACGCTCCCATCGTCTCAGGGGAAAATATTCGAAGCGCAGATAAAAGTTCCAGACCAGGTAAAGTTAAAATCACAGAAAAGTGCAGCAAGAGCACGACGCGCCCCTCAGCCCCTCCTCCCAACGCAGCACGGCGTGTCCATCCCGTCTCTTACCACAAACCAACGCGCCGGGCCTCCCACTGCTCGGCCGCGAGCCCCCGCGGCGACCCCGGCCCGGTCCGCCTCGCCCCGAAGGAGGGGAGACAGGGAGGCAGCCGGCCGCGCCCCCGGGCGGAAGAGGCGGCCCCGACGTCCGCGCACCTTTATCTCGTCCCGCGCACCGACCTGCAACACCCGACAGTCGCAGGGCTCACGACCAAGACCGGAGGAAATTTCTGACGCCGCGCGGCCCTCTCTGCCCGGCTCGGTGCAGCACCCACCACAGCCCCCCGGGTAATCGTCAAAGTCGTCCCGCCAGCATCAAAGATGGCGCTCAGGCCAGCCGCCTCGCGTCTGCGCACGCTCCGTTAGCCCCAAACCCCACTCTCGTTGGCCACGCAGGGTGCCTTTCTAGCCACCGCTCTCGATGGGCGCCAGCGCCAGCCAATCGCAGGGCGCGGACGCCGGCTGGCCCCGCCCCGAGCATCAGCTGAGGGATCCGCGATGTCTGTTGACAGCGGCAGCGGCGCGGCCGGTTCCGGGTTCGGCGCGGGCAGTGGGTGAGTGGCGGGTACGGGCTGCGGCGGATCCGAAGGCCGGGCGAGCGGGCGGCCCCGCGAGGAGGGCCCGTCCGTGCCCGGCCCGGCCCGCGGCGGTGGGCGTGGGCGCCGCGATGCGGCGCGGGGGGCGGGCGGGCCGCGGCCCCCGCCCGCGGCCGCCGCGCTCACCGGCGTTTCCGGGTCTAGTCAGACGTGAAGCCGATGGAGCCGCCTGAGGAGCGCGAGCAGCCGCCGCCGCCGCAGCCGTGGGGGAGGCTTCTCCGCCTGGGCGCCGAGGAGGGCGAGCCGCAAGTCCTCCTGAGCAAGCGGGAGTGGACCATCGGGCGCAGGAGAGGTGCGGGCCGGCGGCGGAAGCCGGGCTGTGGACCGGGGCTGGGGAGGGTGGGCGTCGGGCAGGGCCGGGGCGAGGACTGGGTGGGCATCGGGCGATGCCCGACTAGGGGGCCCCTGCGCCTGCGGATGGGGGCGCCCGAGTGGGGCTCGCTGCGCGATCCAGTCTTCCCAGTGGAGTGGGCTTTCATGCGGGGACTGACATCGATTTATTTATTGGCCTATCCAGTCACTTCTGGGCAGAGGACTTAGTGCCTATTACAACTTTATCAAGTAGGTTCATGTTCCTCGGAATGCCGAAATTTTAAGTGTTGCTATCCAAATCATCTGTGACCTCAGTGGAATAAAATTAGAAATCAGTAACAGAAGAAAGATTGGGAAATTCCCAGACGTGTTGATTTAAATAGCATTCTAAAACAACCCATGGGGGCCTCCGTGATGACTCAGTGGGCTGAGCATCCGCAGCCACTGCAGCACGAGTTCGAACCCCTGCCCCCGGCTGGGGAGGTGACCCACATAGCGCAGCTGACCTCTCCTGCCTTGCCCACTGCTCCCCTCAGCAGTGTTTCAGTGGATCTGCCTGTTCTGTTCCCTACTCTCTCTGGTGGTGCCTCTCACTGCCCTCCCCTCCCCCATGTGCCCCAGTCCTTGTATGTATAAATAAATAAATCTTTAATAAAATAAAATAACCATGGATCAATGAAGAAGTATGTAGGAAGTTAGAAAATATCTTGAGATGACTGAAAATGAAAACATACCAGAATGTATGGGGTGCAGCCAAAGTAATGCTCAGAGGGAAATTTATAGTTGTTGATTTCAAGTTCCAGATTTTGGAATAGAGCCACTCAATTATTGTTGAACCTGGAAAGCTAAGGATTGGAACAAAATCTCACTGTTGGTTAGAGAAAATGCCCTTAACCTTCCCCTCCCCCAAACTTACTGCCTTTGAACTCCTAGGTGACCATCTATCAATTTGACCTCTCTTGTAGCTTCCCTACAGGAAGAGAACCCAATAAAATTATTTAGTATTTCTGAAAACTAAATGTTATTACTTTAACTTTATACTCTTAAAAAGAAAATGAGAAACATTACTGTTCAAAAAGCAAACATTTTTTTAACTTTCTTTTATCCTTTAAAATATCCCTGCCCAGGTTTTTGTTTGGTGTGGCTGGGGATGGTGTTGACATTTTTAAAATCTAATAACAAGGGTTTGTTGTTGGCGTTTTTTTAAACAACTTTGAAAGAATTTGCATATCATTAGTAATTTCAGAAAATGCATTCATTTTCTTCAACTGATGTCATAGGAGGTTTGGTGGAGATGGGTACAATCACATAACTTGCTTTTGACTAACAGCTTCATTCCAATGAGGAAGCCTGGCTGAGAGTTAACACTTACTGTAGTTTTGTTATTCTAACACAGCATTATAATAACATCGTTTACATGTTAATAGAAGGAGGGAAAGGTTAATCTGCTTAATAGAAGTCCCTTGAGCACATTAACCTTCCCAGCAAAACAAAAGTGGTTTTATCTGTCTCCTACTGACAGAGCAAAATACCATATACCAGGACATTTAAAAACTTTCACTTCTCACAGTTCTGGAGTCTGGAATGTCCAAGATCTAAATACCAGTGGGTTTGTTTATCGGGGAGACTAAATGGATTGCAGACAGCTGCCTTGTCACTCTGTCCTTACCTATTGCGGGGGTTGAGGCTGGGATTTCAGCAGGGCTACAAACGTTCCAAAGATTGTTTAACTTGAGTAACTTTATTTTAAAACAGTGGCATGCCTGCTATGTGCACGGCATTATTTGGGGAAAACGGGGAGTTGAGTTGACAAAGTGGAAAAGGAAATGAGAATGTTACCTTTCACAAAAGGCCTTCCTACTCTTTGGGAGATAGAAATGTGTACCCACCATGTGGGAGATTTAACCAGCTAAATGACTAGCAGGACAAATGCCAAGAATAGAATTTCAGCATGCCTTACCTCAGTTTCCAATTAAAATGCCAGTCTGGTATGGGGGAGCTTGCTGTCCTAGAGTGTTGATGCAAGAAGGGCTGTGAGGAGTCTGTCCTGGAAGTCCTGCTGAGTGCACAAGGAAGAGCTTAGCACCTGCGAGCATGGCCTTGGCTCAGCATAACAAAGCACTTCCAGTTGTGTGGAGTGTTTACAAATAAGGTTGCTTGTATTTCAGGCTCTTGGAGCTATAGTTCCCATAGGGTGAAATTCCTTTCACGGACTCTGAGAAATATAGACCACTACAGTCAAGACATAGGACATGCCCACCACCCTGACAGTCCCTGGTGGTCCTTTGCAGTCAGTCCCCTCCCCCTTAGCCCAGCTCCTGGCAGCAGGGACTCTGATGCCTATCCTGTAGTCCTGCCTTTCCCAGAGAGTCATTGAGGTGGTTTCTTTCAATGGTGTAATTGTTGTAACTGTCTGTTACTGTTAATTTCTAACTTGCCTAACTTATAAATTCAGCTTTATCATAGATATGGGCAATCAATCAGTCCTATATAGGAAAAAAAATAATGTGCATTGGGTGACACCACAGAGAAAAAATTAACAAGTCAGAATGCTGAAGCCCCTTCGTTTTCTTGTTTTTTTGTGTGTGGGTTTTCTTAACATTTATTTTACTTATTTATGCATACAAGCACTGGGGTACAGGCCAGAGGTGCAGGGGGTGGGGAAGGAGTCATCAGAGACAGAGTTTGGAGCAGAACAGGCAGATCCACTGAAACACACTGCTGAGGGGAGCAGCGGGCGAGGCAGGAGAGGTCTGCTGCGCCATGTGGGTCCCCTCCCTGGCCGGGGATCGAACTTTAGCTGCAGTAGCTGCAGGTGCTTCATAGTGCTGAGACTTAATCCCTTGCACCACGTTTTATAATATTTACCAGACAGGTAACAAACAAGTGACATTGTAGAACTGAACCAAGAGTGTTGATGTGCAGCTACGGGAAGTAGGAAAAGTTCAAACTAGTCCCACCCCTTGGCTTCTTTTTTTTGTTTTTTAAGATTTATTTATGTATGTGTACAAGCACTGTGGTACAGGTGTGGGTAGTGAGAGGATTCACCAAAGACACAGCAAGGAACAGAACAGGCAGATGAACTGAAACATTGCTGAGAGGAGCAGCGGGGAGACAGGAGAAGTCTGCTGCACCCTGTGTGTCCCCTCCCTGGCTGGGGATCGAACTCGTGCTGCAGTGGCTGTGGTCTGCTTCATAGTGCACTGCTTAACCCACAGCGCCACCAGGGAGGCCCCACCATCCTTTCACTTCTGATTATACTTATTTATAATAATTTTTTTCTTCACTCCTTGCTTGGTGAAAGTTGGCCTTCAGTGTGTACACCATGGGTTCCACTTTACCTCCTTACCTCCTTGATTAAGCGGGAGTTTTGTGCACAGCACAGCTACACCCAGCTTGTCCCCTGTCTGTTTTAGGTTGTGACCTTTCATTCCCTAGCAATAAACTGGTCTCTGGAGATCACTGTAAAATCATAGTGGATGAGAAATCTGGTCAGGTGTCGCTGGAAGATACCAGGTGAGCACTTTGTGAACTTCTTTCCTGCTTCCTTGTGGGCCTTGAGGAACCCTGTTAAGATTTAGGAACTGTGTCTCTGGTTTCTGGAAGAGGCTGCTCAATGGCAGTTTGTACTGATGCCCTTCCTTGAATGTCTTCAAACTGAAGAAAAAATATCTCAGCAATAAGACATAAAAGGCAGCAATACATTTGTGTTTCAAACCTTTTCTATTTAGACTTCTCCCACACACACAAGAGAAAAAAAAGAACATAAGTAGCACCTAAAGATGCTTAAAAATAAAGATAATGCAGAAGGAGCACTAAAGATGAAAAGCCTCCCAATCCCACTCACCGGTCAACATAAAATGTGTGTGTTCTGCGCCGGGGAGGTGGCACTGCATGTGCTGCCGTGTGAGCTTTGCCCTTGAATGTGGGCCGTGTCCCTTTTTACGCTATCACAGAAGAACTCGTCTGCTGTTTCTGGTAAAAATTCACTATTATTATAAATGATACTCTGGTGACTTTGCATTTCTGCCTGATTATCTGTTTGGGTAGATGCATGGGAAGGACCACGGGGACATGGCTGGTGGTCTTGCAGCCGTGGGCGGGGCCTGCCTTCCCCCCTTTTGTGAGGTCAGGTGCTAGGAGATTTTTTGGTACCAACTTTAAGGAGAGAAGCTTGAGAACCGGGTGGTTTCAGGAGGCTCATGCGCTTCCCCTCCTCCTCTGAGGAACGGGTGGCGCCTGGGGGTGCAAGGTAGTGTGGCTGCCAGCAGGCCTGGTTTTCTGTCTGGCTCTAAGAGGCGTGTGTGTCTTGTGGCTGCCGTAACAATTTACTACAGACGCAAAGGCTTAAAGTCACACACATGTTACCTGACTTCTGGATGCCCAGAGCCCGACCCGATCTCACTGTCATACTGACCAGGTGTAAACAAGCTGCTTCCTTCTGGAGGCGAGCTGGGCGATCCCTTTCATGCCTTTCCCAGCTTCGGGGGCTGCTGCTGAGGTGCTGGAGAGGAGGGACGTTTGAGCCAGGGGGACCCACAGGTGCGGAGGCCCAGGAGCAGTGGAGACCGGGTGCCGGGCCGCGGTGGAACCCAGCATTACATCCACCCTGGGGAGCTGGGGTTCTAGCCTAAGAGCAGAGGAAAGTGACCCAAGGGGTTTAAGTGGAGGGTGAGACCAGGGTCTCATTTGAGAGTGAAGGGTTTCGGGGAGCCTCAGGCGTTCATGTCCTGGCAGCAGCACCACTGTAGGCACCAGGCGTGACTGGCTCACAGCCACCGTCTTCCCTGCCCACATCTGTGCAGGGGCGGTGGGGGGAGAGGCTAGTCAGGGCAGAATGACCAGACTGAGCTCGCTGCTGTCCAGCCCTTTACAGAAAGCTCCCAGAACTGACTCAGGGTAAAATGGATCCCTTCACCTTTGTGGCCTCATGGCTGAGGCTGCAGTGAGCGCTTGTGCCCTGAGGACAAAGTACCCCTGCCTCCCACCCCACCCCGGGGTCGACTCACTGAGTGACCTCCACCCTCAGGCACCACTCTGCTGTCTCCTGTCACTCAGCATGCCAGCTTCTGCCCAGAGCACCTCTGGGAGCGCTCGGTGCGCCTTGGAAAAGTGAGCTGGCGGGGCAGGGTGCGCCTACCAGCAGGACTCACCACAAAGAAAAGCTGGGCCCTGGGCGCTGCTGCTGGGACACTACGGGGCTGGAGCTGCCACCCACCAGAGCGGGATAGAGCAGCACAGACGCTGCCGTGCAGGCCCTGGGTGTGGGGTGAGGACCTTCCGAGTGTCGGCCTATGCCACGCCAGTGTGGTGTCGCTCAGCTTCTGCCGTTAGGCTGAGCCGCCGTCCTGGCGTGGCTGCAGTCCACACCGTGTTCTGGCAAGTCAGTTGCATCTCTGCGTCTTTGCAGCACCAATGGCACAGTAATTAACAAGCTAAAGGTGGTGAAGAGGCAGACCTGCCCTCTGCAGACCGGCGACGTCATCTACGTGGTGTACAGGAAGAATGAGCCCGAACACAGTAAGAAGGGAGCTGGTGGGGGCGCTGCTGCCCTCAGGGGTGTTCCCGTTAGCCATGGTCCCTGCCTGCCTGCATCGATTTCCCGCGTAAGAGGTGCTGGTCGCCCCTCAAGATCCTGTCGTGGTCACGGATCTCAAAATGACTGAGGAGAAAGGAGGGGTGGGCTGCATAGTAGCAGTCTGAGTTGTGGGGACAAAGGCCCCAAAAGAGGGGACGGCAAGTCATTGGTGGAGCCGTTGCTGGGCACATTACAGGAGGAAGCAGAGGTTGGGCTGGACACTGTTAGCACCTGTCCAGCTCTGACATCTGTATTGGTAGAAGAATGACGTTAGACAGGGGAGTTAAGGGAGTGGTTTTTTCCTTAAGTATAAATTTGTGCATACAAGAGTGGGGGTGTAGGTAGGCCAGCCGTGTGGGGAGTGAGAGGATTCACCAGAGACAGAGTGGGGAGCAGAACAGGCTTCCCACAGAAATACACTGCTGAGGGGAGCAGCAGGGAGACAGGAAAGACTGTTGTGCCATGTGGGTCTCTCCCTGGATGGGGATCGAACTCAATGCTGCAGTGACTGCCAATAGTGTCACAGTGCTGAGATTTAACCCCTTGCACCACCAAGGAGGCCCAAGGAAATCTTTTAAATGTCACCCCAAAATAGGAAAAAAGGAACAAATATTCCCTAGGATGTCGTTAGCAGACCCAGATCAGCCCATCCCTACAGAAGGACCCAGTGTCTGCTGCTATAGTTGGGCGTGTCACGGCCTTATCTATTTTATTTTATTTTTCATTTTAAAGATTTTATTTATTTATGCATACAAGAGCTGGGGTACAGGTCAGAGGTGTGGGGGGGTGAGAGGATTCACCAGAGACAGAGCCGGATAAAGAACAGGCAGACTGACTGAAACACACTGCTGAGGGGAGCAGCAGGCGGGGCAGGAGAGGTCTGCTGCACCATGTGGGTCCCCTCCCTGGCCGGCAACAGAGATCGAACTCGTGCTGCAGTGGCTGCGGTTTGCTTTACAGTGCATTGGTTAACCCAGTGCGCCACCAGGGAGACCCCGGCCTTATCTATTTTAAAGTTGGTTGCTTGGATCACTTATTTTGAAATTCCTTAAGCTGGTGAGTATTGTCATTTAGCTGATAAGTCAAAATAGTTAAGGAGGACAAGGCTGGAGCATGGAGGGGACACACCGGGAGCGCTGGCTGGTCAAGCTGACGTAGCGCCTCCTTCTAGATGTGGCTTACCTCTACGAGTCTCTCAGCGAAGAGCAAGGCACGACCCAGGACCCCTCCGGTAAGTACAGTGTTGAGAGTCCACGGAAGCCCTTGCATCTGCAGGCCTATCTTGTCTGATGTTGCGATGCTCCTCACAGGCACCAATGAGGACAACGTGCTCCACGTGACCAAAGGTACCTCAGAAGCAGGGCAAGGCGACCAGGCCCTGCCGCCCTCACCCGCCACTCAGGCCTGCTTTGAGGAGCCACAGCCGTCGACATCGACATCAGACCTCTTCCTCATGGCCTCTACCTCGTCTACGGAGCTCGCCCTCATAGGGCCGGAGCCTCCCTCCAGCGCTGGTGAGGGGGTGTTTCAGGGTGGTGCCGCAGTGTTGCTTCCCTGGCCCTGAGCTGTGTTGTTACAGAGGCAGAGAAACTCAGGTACATCAGGACGATGTTCTTGCCCAGGATTTCTGCAGTGGCGAGCGCTGCCTTGCCCCATCCCCAGAAGTGCTGCCATGTTGCGGCATCTTATGGTTTTACTGGGACATGATCTCACACCGCACAGATTGCCCAGTTCAAGTGCGCGCTTCTGAGGTCTTCTCTACTACACCTCCAGGGTTTCAGAGCTACTACTCGCCCGGGCCCCTGCCAGCCACTGATTCACTTTCTTTGTCTGGGGATGGCTTGTTGTGGTCAGCACACGCCAGGGGAGTTGCATTCTCTCACTCATAGTCTGACCTCTCACTCAGCTCTTCAGAAATGAAACAGCAAACAGCTCTGGCCTATCGAGAAGACTTCCATGAGGAGAATGCGTCTGCCCTACACATCCACCCAGCACGTGACTGTCGGCGGTCAGACGCCGGTCACTTTGGGACAATGCTCTGATTTTTATGAATGGCCACGCTTTGACTCCAAAAGCGATAGTAAAGTAGTGGGATGACAAGGTGACCTGCTGAATGGGATAAAATATTCATAAATCATACACCTAATAAGGATTTAATGTCCAAAGTATATCAGGAACTCACTGTTCAATAGCAGTCTGTTAAAAAGCATGCAGAAGACCTGACAGGTGTTTCCCAAGGAGGACAGACAGGCGCTGGGCAGACATGAGCAGAGACACTCAGCGTCACCAGCTGTGCAGTGTCACCTCACGCCCGCCAAGTAGCCGTAGCAGGAGTGGGGCCACGGGTGTTAGGAGGAGGGAGAGAAAGGGAGCCCCGTGCACTTTAGTTGGATGGAAATTGGTGCAGCCACTGTGGAAATGGAGGGTCCTCACAGAAATTAAGAGTGTATGGGGTCCAGCAGTTCCACTTCCCGGTTCGGGTCTCGACAGTGAAATCCAGCTCTCAGGGAGATTGACAATCCCATGTTCGCTGTGGCACTTTTCATAGCAACCAAGAAATGGAAACAGCCACTTTTTCCATCAGAGGATGAAAGATAGATGTGAGACCCGCGCATGCTCAGGTGCTCACAACAACACCCACCGTGAGGCGGCATCGCTGTCCAGAATTTATGTAATCACAAAATCAAAGTTAACAGGAACCCAGTGGGAAACAGGCTTATTGTGTGGACATGGGGAGGGGAGGCGGGGGAGGGAGATTTCCCACCACAGCCCAGGCGCAAACGCTGGCGTGTGCTGGGCAGCTGCAGTCTCGGGTAGCTTCGCTCCCGGCTGGCTGGCTGGGGCCATCATCGTGACCCTCGCTCTGGACTGAAGCCCATCACACCTGGGGGACCCAAAACCAGAGCCAAAGCAGCAGAGAGCCACCCTCTTAGGGTGTCCACTGGCTTTTACCACAAACAACTCTTTTGGCTGTATGCTAATTTTCTGCTTTTCAAAGCGACTCCATTCACGTTGCGCACCTTCTATGTGCTGTGCAACAGCAGGGGCCTCGTGGATGTGAAGTGACTTCATGTCACTCCCTCTTCCGTCACTCTTCTTGGAGGGCCACACACTGTCTAGGTTTCCTGCCCGCATGTGGCCCGGTCACCTCTGTCTCGTGAGGACCAGCCATGGCATGCTGGTGTCTGACCGTGGCCGGCGGGGCCTTCTGCAAGTCTCCCGGGAGCCTGGCCACGGTGGGCACAGGCTCTGAAGCGCATACATCACAAGGGCAGCATCTCTGGGGGGCTCTTCTCCCGGCTGCCCCAGGTCTGGGGTGACCCCCGCTCGTCTGCTCAGGTGGCTGAGTCACAGCTGCTCCTGTTTGTTGCTCTCACAGGCCCAGGAGGTGCAGACATCTCACCAGGAGGCTGTGGCCCTGTGGCAGGCGCGCGCCCCAGCACCCCGGTGGCCCCTCCAGCTCAGCTGTGCAGGTCCTCCACCCCACCGGCAGCGCAGGACCAGGAGGGTTTGGAGCCTGTGAAGAAGCGAACGAGAGGAGGTCAGGTCTTGGTTTCTGTGTGTCCTCTGACACGCTCTGGCGCCTGTCCTGGGCCCCTGCAGGTGGGACATGGCCCAGTCCCCCGCTGGCATCAGCAGGCGGGGCCGTTGCCACCCAACACACTTGGCCTGGACCCCAGGCGTCCGAGGAGCAGCTCCGTCCCGGCGCCACAAACAGGCTGCAAGGGTTGGTTGGAGTGGCCATAGGAGAGCCCTTCAGCACACTGGAGAGTTTACGCTTTCTAGCACTTTCTGTGTATGCATGAGTCAGGTTTTTGTTTACACAGAAGTAATGTCACACCCATACTGTTGGCCGACTGGCCTTTGTCTCTTAGCCGTGTGACCTCAGTGTCCCTTTTTATTTCTTTAACACTTCTTCTACAATAAGAGGTATGTGTGTCGGAACACGAGGCTTGCGTGGGGCGCCTTAAAAGCACTCTTCAAAACACAGACTGGCAAGGGTTGTGTCTTCTGTAGGCTCAGACGTCTGTAAGGCAGGAAGGCCGCGTGTCTGTTCCTCCTTGGCTGTGAGGGTCAGAACGTGTGCTTTTCTCTCCTAGACGGGGAGGCCAACATGGCCCTGCCCTTGCTGGCTGCTGATCAGTGTCCAGCTGCCCCTGCCAGCCTGGAGGCTGTCAAAGCCGCAGCCCTGAAGCCAGACAGGATGGAGGAGACGCTCACGTGCATCATCTGCCAGGACCTGCTGCACGACTGTGTGAGGTGCTTGCCACAAGGGGCCCGGGCAGGGGCGTGGGGCGGTGAAGCGGCCAGGGCCGGGCTGCTGCGCTTGCATTGTCTGCAGTCTGGGGCTGGGCGAGGATGCGCTCACAGGCCTGAGCACGTGCCGGTGCGCAGCCTGCAGCCCTGCATGCACACCTTCTGCGCCGCCTGCTACTCGGGCTGGATGGAACGCTCCGCCCTGTGCCCCACCTGCCGCTGCCCTGTGGAGCGGATCTGCAAGAACCACATCCTCAACAACCTGGTGGAGGCCTACCTTCTCCAGCACCCAGGCAAGTGGGCTCCCCAGCCTTGGAGACCCCGCAGTCACCCCAGGCCCACCAGCCAACCCGCCGCTCCCTTTGACTTCCAGACAAGAGTCGCAGCGAGGACGACGTGCGGAGCATGGCCGCGCGGAACAAGATCACGCAGGACATGCTGCAGCCCAAGGTGCGGCGCTCCTGCTCCGACGAGGAGGGCAGCTCCGAGGACCTGCTGGAGCTGTCCGACGTGGACAGCGAGTCCTCGGACGTGAGGTGAGCCCGCGTGGCCTGTCCCCGATGCCCGGATTCTCTGCTGCCCTCGGAGGTGCCTTGGCAATCTGGCCCTGCCTCCCTTGTCCTTGATCGACCTTCGTCAGACTCTGCGGCAGCGTGCCGCGCCTGCCTGCGCCCCCTCTGCCACTCATCTCAGGGCCCTGAGGGCCTGGGGACCCCAGGATAGCCACGGTGGGTGAGGGTACCTGCGGCCTCTGCCTGTGCTGCTCTGGGAGTATGCTGTGGCGCCGAGGGGAGGGGGCCCATGCTTGGAGCTCACCCTCGGGGCCACCTCCACGCCCCTGGCCTGTGTGCTTCCCTTGCAGCCAGCCGTACATCGTGTGCAGGCAGTGCCCTGAGTTCCGGAGGCAGACAGGGCAGCCCCTTCCCTGCCCAGGGCCTGGTAGTGAGCCAGGGGCACCGCTGGCCCAGACGGGGGAGGCCCCATCCACGTCCACCAACGCCACAGCAGGTGAGCGCGTGTGCGCCTCAGCCCTCCCGGCCTCGGTGCTGCTTCCATCCCACGTCCCTCCCGCTGCCTCCGCTTGTTGCCTCTTGGGACCTGCTTGAGCTCACAAACGAGACTGCTCTGCTCGCCAGGCTTCTGCTCCTGGGCCGCACTGAGTCTGACACTCGGCCTGCAGCCCATGGCTCAGGCATCCCCGGGACGCTCACTGGGGTCACTCACCTACAGCTCCACACTGTGGAGTCCACTGGTGTCCAGGGGCAGGCCCTGTGGGCAGGGCTGCCGGGTCACTGCACCCTGGGCCCAGAACTCTCCAGCCCCACCCTGGCCTCACGGCTCCAGCCGCCAAAGCGCACAGGCTGTCGGCCCAGGACGTCCCTGGGCCGGTGCTCTGGTCCTCCCAGGGCGTCACTGGGGAAATCTCAGGTGGCCTTTGAAATATTGCTCCAGCTACTGAACTTTTAAAAAAAGAGCTGGTGAGCAGTTTCACTTGTTCACCATCCTGCTCAGGCAGGAGCTGCGACGTGGCCTTGGGAAGGGGTCTGGGTTCTCCAGGCTTTCCCGCGGGCCTGCCTCTGCCTGCCCTGAGCGGCCTCTCTGCCTCCAGCCCAGGACTACGTGTGCGCCCTGCAGGGCAGCCACGCCATCTGCACCTGCTGCTTCCAGCCCATGCCTGACCGGAGGGCCGAGCGCGAGCAGGACCCCCGCATCGCCCCGCAGCAGTGTGAGTGGGGGTGCGTGTCGCTGTCCTTGCCCTTCCCGTCTGGCTCCTTCCTGCTGTCTGGGGTGCCAGGGCCGGCACAGCAGCGGCGAGGCGAGCGGCTCCGGCTCTCCAGTGGCGTTGCGCTGCTGCGCTGTGTTTCTCCCTGGCTGAGATGGCTGCCCGTGTCCTTGCCTCCTCCTCATGAGGAGGCTTTCCCTGAGGTGTAGGCCTTCTCCAGGGGCCAGCGGTGGCCCGCACGCTGTCAGCCCCACGAGGGGCGCAGAGCCCGTGGAGCCGGGTCACCGTGGTGTTCTGTCAGGAGGACCGAGCACACCCCGGATGCCCGGACCAGCAATTTCCTCCCAAGGAGATGGGTACCCATGCCAAGCGCTGGCAGGTGCTCCAGGGTCAGGGAGAGGTGAGGGGCAGGCTACCCATGGTTCTGACTTGACTGACTTCACGTGGAGACTGGCACATGGGTCAGCTGTGAAGCCCTCCCAGGACTGAAGGACTTTATTTCCACTCTGAGAGCTGCGGCTAGGCCCTCCCTCCCCACACAACCCCAAATTCCATTCTGGAAACTGTTGAGCTCCGAAAGCCACGGGCACGCAGGTGCAGAGACAAGACAGCAAAAGGCGCAGCCTGACGGGAGGGCAATGCGGCGGGTTTCGAGCTGGAAGGAAGCCCGAGTGCCTGGTCTGGGTGGCAGGGGGCGCTGGCTCCCGCTGGCCGCACCCTTTCTCCAAGGGGGTAGGTGGGCAGTCCACGAAGGACTGTGGCCCTCCTACTGGCTACTTCCCGGTCCCTTGACGATCACAGAGATACGTGCCAATGCCCACTTGGCTGGCAGAGGTCACAGCCATGCCTGACCACGTCTCCATGCCTGCAGGTACCATCTGCCTGCAGCCCTTCTGCCACCTGTACTGGGGCTGCACCCGCTCCGGCTGCCTCGGCTGTCTGGCCCCATTTTGCGGTAAGCTGGCTCCCCGCCAGGACTCCTCAGCCTTTGCTCTTGGCATCTGCGAGGGTGGGTGGGGCACCACTGTGACATGAATGAACCATTTCCTGTCAGGCCAAACAGTGTGCCAGTTGGAAGGGTCAGCCGTGTTAGCTGGGGCCTGCGGTAAGGGCCCAGCGTGGGCACAGGGCGCTCAGTCAGGAGGACGTGCTTGTGACAAGGCCACACTTGCCTGACCACACCATGCCAGGCATGTGCTGAGCAGACGGGGCCTTTTCAGAAGGAACAGAGGGAAGTCGGTTTTACTCGTAGTCTTTTCAGACTTGTACTTTTAGGCGTGTTTAATTAATTCTACCAAGATCTTGGCATGAAAGCAATCCGCTCTCTTAAGCATGGGGTGCACAGCTGTTCATAAACCATCTTTATCAGGCAGATAATGCCGTTTCCTCCACCCCTGCAGAGCTCAACCTGGGCGACCGGTGTCTGGACGGGGTGCTGAGCAACAACAACTACGAGTCGGACATCCTCAAGGTGCGGCCGCAGCCCAGCCTGGTGCGCTGGTGGGTCCGGCCCCTTCCTGGCCAGGTCCTCCCCTCGTTTGGGAAGCCCAGCCCTCAGAGTCCAACTTCTCCTCAGTGTCGCCAAGCATCTCACACCGATGGCGGCTTCTTGCCTGTGCCCGCACGGGCCGGGAAGCCCACATCCAGAGCTGTGTGCAGGCCAGACACTCGGCCCTGCCCACAGGCTGGCCTGTGCTGCTCCCAGGGGCTCAATGAATGCGCTTTGGCTGGAGGGGCCAGTGGAGCTCGGTGTGCACGGGCGTCTTCCTGTGGGGGCTCCGAGAGCGCAGTGGTGGGACTCCCTTGTCTGGCTGGTCCCGCTGCCCTGAGCTGTGGTCTGGGTAGCCGCCCTCCTGCTCAGGCGCTTTCCGGGCACCCCTAGGCACTGCCCCAGAGGCTGTGGGGGCCAGGCCTAGGAGGGCCCTCAGAAGTGTCTGCCACTCCGCGTTTCTCCAGGCTGGTCTGTCGTTTCCCCCTCACAGAGCTACCTGGCCACCAGAGGCTTGACCTGGAGAAACGTGCTCACTGAGAGCCTGGCGGCGCTGCGCAGGGGGGCTTTTCTGCTGTCTGGTGAGCTTGCCTTCCCCTCTCGGGTGGCACCACTCCCTCGCGCAGCTCCGTCCACCTGCAGGGCCCGGCACCTGCAGGCCCGGTTGGCGTGTCTGCCTCCACATGCTGTGTCAGGAGAGTTTCCCCGCAGAGACTGGAGACTGGTGTGGGGCCTAGGGCAAGTGGCTCCTCCTGAGCTGTCGCTGGGGTGTGGTTTCCTTGGGGAAGCCTCGTTCCTTTGCTGGGGGTGTGATTTTTGTCATTGAGGTAAACTGCAGAAAAAGCAACACCTGTTTTTTTCCCTAAAGTGTAAGTCTTTGAGGCATTGGGGTTGGCTGGGACCCCCAGGACGTCTGTCTCCTGGGAGGGGTGCGGTCTCGGCCCACACCTGCCACCGCTGCAGGTGCATCCCCTCTGACCTGCAGGCTCTCTGTGAGTGACGTGGCTCACAGGAAGTGTTCAAGGCAGAGACGTATGCAGGGCGTCACAGGGCCCTCGGAGACCCGCCACCTGGACACAGGCTAGTGGTGACCTCTCCATGGCCACTGGTCTTAAGTGCGGCCCCCCACATGCTGCTAATGGCTGCCGTCCACAGCAGCGTCTCCCTGTGTTGGCAAAAGTCTGTGCTTTGGGTCTTCACAATTAAGATCCAAGCACACCACAGCCACCTCAGTGTCTCAGTGCCCGAGATTACACGGCAGCAGCAGGCATGTGCCTCTGCCCTTAGGGAAGGCCAGGAGGCTTGTGGGGATGGGGACAGTCCTCCCCACAGCTGTGCTGGCTGCCCAAGGACCAGCTCGGCCAAGCCTGACAGCCCAGAATGGGCCTTTCCAATCTCATGAATTCCAGGGGCAAGTGGGCCATCCTGTGGGTTCACCTGCCTGTTGGGTTATTAACACCCTGAGGTTTGTGTCGTGTGTCGCTGGCTCCTTGGTGACCTGGGCCCACAGTGTGTCTGTTGTCTGGACCAAGTGGGCTCGGTGGATGTGAGGGATCTTGTCCGTCAGAGCCCCACACGTTCTCAACGCCACCAGCATTTCCCTGACTGGACTTTGCTTCTTCCTTCTCAGTGTTTACGACTTCGCCCTACAGCATAAACTTCTGTGTCCTTCCCTGGCGCATATTATGGGTGACATGCTTAGAGAAACCTCAGAGAAAAGTAGTATCACACTTCTTTTTTTCTTAACATTTAAAAAGACTTAGATTTTATTTTTTTCATCTTAGTGGAAATAATTTCTGCAAGGAAATAAAATCGATGTTAGATTGGTCTCGCTCTTATTTGCAAACCAAACATCTAGTAGGTCTCCTTGACACCTTCTGTCTTAAGACTGGTCTTAGTCCCCTGCCACACCGGCTGCCGGCTGGGCCGAGGCCCTCTCTGGAGGCTGACCGCTCTGTGTTCTCCAGATTACAGGGTCTCGGGAAGCACCGTGCTGTGCTACTGCTGCGGCCTGCGCAGCTTCCGGGAGCTGACCTACCAGTACCGGCAGAGCATCCCTGCTTCCGAGCTGCCAGGTGAGGTGCCCTGGGCCTCGCATGACCGGTGGGGTGCCCCTTGTTGCAGGGTGGCAGGAGGCCCACCTGGCCCTGGGCAGCGTTGGCCATGTCCCTTCCTAAGTGGCTAAGTTGGATTTTCAGTATCACGTGTCTTTCCTCTCCTGGAACCCTGGGGCAGCCCGAGGAGGCTAGCCGTAGCGTGACCAGCTGTCCTGCTAGTGAGTGCCACGTTGTGACATGTGTCCCTTTTCTTTCTCAGCGGCTGTTACCTCCCGTCCTGACTGCTATTGGGGCCGCAACTGCCGCACGCAGGTGAAGGCGCACCACGCCATGTGAGTGAGGTGGCCCTGGCAGGGCAGGGCAGGGCAAGGCTGCAGGGGGCAGCCACCTTTCCCGAGAGGAGGCAGTGTTCTGTAAGGGTCTTCGCCAAGTCCATCATGCAGCTACAGGGAGGGTCATCTGCTTATGAAAGGACCGAGTAGTTGTCAAGTTTCTGCAGAGCCCCCAGCATGGGCAGCAGTCACCATGAGATGGTCTGCTCTCATTCCAGACATGCTTGCCTGTGCACATCTGTCCTCCGTCTGCACATCTGGAGGTGCTTCCCCCCCCACCCCCCGGTCAGCTTTCCAGACCCAGTGGGTCAGACCCCTGCTTGATGGCTGCAGGCTCAGAACCGCCTGAGCCGGGGCCCTGTCTGTCGGGCTGTGGATGGCGTTGCCTTCTGGCACTTCCCATGCCTGCTTTAGAGGTTGCTCTGGCAACACCCACATTGCCACATGAAGTTATCCATAAGAGTAAGCAGCCTAGGCAGATGGTTCTGTAACTCAGCTTCCTGGGTCAGGGCTGCTTGAGGCGGTAACCGTTTCCCCCCAGTCATCACTCACGGCTTGCGTTTCAGTAGTGGGGAGAGCCCGTAGTGCATGAGGCATCCCAGGGACCCCTAAAATACATTGAGCATTTACAGTGTGCTAAGAGGCCAAGTCATGTAAGAGAAGACTTCAGGGTGACTGGCTGACTTGTGAGCATGCTGGCAAGCACAGAGACGTCTGGGGTGTCTCTGCCCCTGCAGACGGCCTGCTCTTCGAGACTTGCGTGGTGGGCCTGCTGCCCCCACTTCTTGCCCCTCTCCCCGGAGAAGCCAGGCAGGCGCTAGCACGGACACACTTGACGTTCTTCCTTAAGAAAATCTCCGAACACATCCAGCACCTGTTCTACAGCTTAGAAAGGGGGAGGAGCTCGCTTCCGGGTAGGCTTCTTTGCTGGTCTTAGTGCACTCATGCTACCGTGCGCGCCAGACGCTTCTCTGCTCACGCGCCTCCCAGCCTACGCTCCTGAGTTTGCTGGCGCGAGCCCATCTCCACACCGCTTCTGTGATTCAGCTGTTTTCTCTCCTGCAGGAAGTTCAATCACATCTGTGAACAGACACGGTTCAAGAACTGAGTGTGCCTGGAGGCCTTGACCTGGCCCAGGCTCGCTGGAGGTCAATAACAAGGTTTCAGAAAACACTGAACTCGGACACGTGAGGGCACCCAGACGCCCTGGGCCGCGCCGTGGGTCTCTGCAGCCGTCAAGGTGTGACTGCGCCTGTGCAGGGAGGCCTCGCGGCCTGGCGTGACCATGCTCTGGGCCTCCAGTACCTGCGCTTCACTGAGTCTACCGCAGCGCCCGCCTGCAGCGCAACACCACTGAGGCCTGCCCTCTGCCGCTTTCCCACGACTGCTTCAAGGACGTCTCTTCAAGAAAAGCTTCATGGAGGAAAGCGTCAAAAGTGTTCTGTTTAAGGAAAACAAGTTCACAGGCTGCCGTGTCTTAACACCGTTTTATATTGATAGGTCTGGTGCTTATCTTCTAATGAGATTCAATAAGATTTAAATATAACTGTAGCACAAATAATATAATTTATAATTTACATATTGACTAAAATTGGGTCTAGTATGTTATGAGACAAATAAACTCATTTTTGTTTATTAAAAATCAGCTAACCAGAGCTGTTAGCCGCGGACACCCGACATCAAGTGCCAGCCCCTCACGAGCAGGGCCGAAGTGGGGCCAACACCCTCACCTGCCCCAGAGGCTCCCAGCACAGCTGTAGCCCGGCCGCCCACCTTCCTCTACCTTCTTTACACATTGGGGGCCTTTCCTTCCACTAGTCCTTGCCTTTCCCTCCTGCATCGGGTTTGCCCTGTGATCTGAAGAATACTTGAATTTTTGTTCTTTGTTTTTAAAAAAAAAATGGTTTTTTTATCTTTCCTTAAAATCACGTGTTACGTTTGTTTGCAAAATTGTTAACTTTTTTGCTTCTCAGGAATCCAATTTTCAACTATTGTCTTGCTCTTGATACAGACTGAGAAGCGGCTGTTTGTAACGAGGCCTCCTCCCTGCTCTAATAAACAGCCGTGTCTGTCCCTCCACCGTAGCCCTGTGTCTGTCCCTTCACCGTGGCCCTCGCTGTGTTGGCACCACCGCTCCTTTGGTAGGGAGGGGGAGCCGCAGGCCTCGCTGGTGACTGGCATCTATCCCCAGCTGGGCTCTGTAGGTGTGAAGACCTGGGCTCTTGGGGTGCGGGAAGAGGGTTGCCCTCACTGCAGAGACAATGGCCCTTCCTTCCCTGTGCCCTTCCCCTGGCCAAAAAGTGAAAACTTAGGGGGACAATGAGCAGCTTTTCATTTCAGGTTTAAACGGCGCGTGAGCCTGTGGGGTCCGGCTGAGGCAGGTGTTGCCTGGCCTAGTAGGGTCTGGGCTGTACTGGAGCATCTCTGTTAATACCTAGGTTCTCTGAGGGCTTGACTTTGCCCTTATACAGCCCCCCAGGGCTCCTTAGCTAGATAGGAAGATTACCTGACCGCACACTAGACCTGCTGACTTGGGCTCCACGGGTGGGGCCCAGCAGTTCACATTCTAGACAAGTTCAGTCCTGTCCCACAGGACAAGCCTGGACCCAAGGCCCAGTCTTGGTCGCTCCCCTCCACCCCACCTGGGCCAGGGCAGTCCAGGCCCCGAATCTGCCCTGCAAAGTTGATGCTCAGGTTCTCAAGCACCTGTGGGTGGGCATCTTAGAGCTCCCACTGCTCCCTGAGCCCCTCTGCTTTTGAGAGCAACTGTAGCTTCACCCCAGGGATGCTGGAAGCAAAGGCTTGCATGAACGTTCTGAAACTGGACTATGGTCAAGTTTAGTGGATGTAATTAAGTTTGCTTAAAATCGTGTTTCCACATAAAACTGGCCAATATTTTTGCATGCAAAGGAGCACAGTTGCTGCTAAACACGTCCCCACCCAACGTCCATGTCAAGAAGGAGCACATCATGGGGCCTCCCTGTTGGCGCAGCTGGTCGAGCACCGCACTGTGAAGCATCCGCGGCACGAGTTCTATCCCCGGCCGGGGAGGGGACCCACATGACGCAGCAGACCTTTCCTGCCTCACCTGCTGCTCCCCTCAGCAGTTTACTTCTGTCGATCTGCCTGCTCTGTTCCCCACTCTTTCTCTGGTGAGTCCTCTCACCTCTGGTGACTCCTGCCTGTTGCCCAGCTCTTGTTAGCATAAATAAATGTTTTTAAAAAACAAAAAGTGTCTCTTGCCCCTCCCAGGTACCATTTACCTGGGGGTCTTTATTCTTTATCCTTTTTTTTCCTAAATAAGCTTTTCTTTCCAAGAAAAAAAACAAAAGGCAGCAGATCATGAGGCCCCTGACAGGAGCTGGGCTTTCACATCAGTCTCCCCAGGATGGGGCCTTGGGCACTATTAATGGGGTTGAAGGACAAAGGAAGCAGAAAAGCTGCAAGCTGCTGCATGTGAGCATTTGCTTTCTTTTGAATCACGGTATGACTGACATCTGGGTCCAGAAGTGCAGCGAGACAGTGACCCTTCTGAGTGTTCTGAGCCAGTCCCTCTTCCACAGCCAGTTCCCTGGGCAGTGAGAGGTCAATCATGTGGACAGGGAACACTTTTGGGCATCCACTCAAACCTAGCTGTTAGCGAAAGTCTGGGCTTGCCTTATTTTTTTTTTATTATTTATACATATAAGAACTGGAATTCACCAGAGACAGTAGGGAACAGAACAGGCAGATCAACTGAAACACACTGCTGAGGGGAGCAGCGGGCAAGTCAGGAGAGGTCTGCTGCACTATATGGATCAGCTCCCTGGCCGGGGATCGCACTCATGCCTCTAGTGACTGCAGATGCTTCATTGTGCTGAGACCTTTTTTTTTAAAGATGTATTTATTTATGCATACAAGGACTGGGGTACAGGCCAGAGGTATGGTAGATGAGAGGAGTCACCAGAGACAGAGTGGGGAATAGAACAGACAGATTGACTGAAATATACCACTGAGGGGAGCAGCCTGCCAGGCAAGAGAGGTCTGCTGCCCCATGTCGGTCAGTTCCCTGGCTGGGGATCAAACTCATGCGGCAGTGACTATGGATAGCTTCATAGTGATGAGATTTAGCCCCTGTGTTGATAAAGTTCAGTTTACTGATCCTTTCATGGGTCGTGCATTTGGTGGTTGTGTGTTTGGTACAATTTAGAAGAACCTTCCCCACACCCTGGTTCTAAAATTGTTGTTTTCTCATAAGGTTTTTATAGTTTCAAACGTTTTTAAACTTAAGTCCAATTTGCAGAGAACCACATGGTCTAAGTAGAAAAAAGTATTTACAATAGCAGCAACAAAAGGAGGCACGGTAGACACAACTCACATTTCTACATATGACGAAGACGTGGAGACCCGGAAGGTCTCCAGTGAGGGGAACCACAGAGGAATAGACTCAGGGATACACGAGCAGGCTCTGCATGCAGGTGCTGCATGCTGCGAATTCTGCTCTGAATACTTGGGGACACACCACGTTCGTGGGTTGACTGAACATACTATTGACTCGACACGTCAATTCGCCCCAATTAAGCAGTAATTCAATACGACTCCTATAAAAATCTCAGGAACGTGTTTGTAGATACATAATCTATTACAAGGTCTACACAGCAGGTGAGGGCCAAAGGACACGCCCATGGTCACGACGCGGAGTGGGGCGGGCCCGGCGGGGCGGAGCGGGGAGGGCGGAAGGGGCGGGGCTGAGAGGATGGTCGGGGCGGGGAGGAGCTAAAGGTATGGGTGGGGCGGAGGCGGCTGGTTGGGGAGGAGCGGGAGGGCCTAGGAGGCGGGGCTTAAGGAAGAGAGCGGGGCTGAGGGGACGAGCTGGGGGCGGAGCTGAGGGGACAGGTGGGGCGGAAGGGTGAAAGGGGCTGAAGGGGAAAGGCGGAGGCGAGCGGGCTTGAGCGGTGAGGCGGGTACTAGTGGGGGACAGGTGGTGTGGAGACGGGGCAGGGCGGAGGGAGCGGGCCTGGAGGGGAGCGGAAGGGGAGAGCAAGGAGGAGTGAGCGAAGCAAGAGGGTAGGCGGGGCAGCTCGGGGAGGCGGGGCGGAGGTGGGGCGGGGCGAAGAGGGCGCGAGGCTGGGGCCGCAGGAAGGCGGGGCCAAGAGCGGGAGCCAGCTAGGACGCGCCGGTGCAGGGGAGGACACTTCCCTCAGAGCCTTCTGATCAATTGCATAGTTGCAGGCAAAGACAAGAGACGGCCCAGGCCACAGCCTTAAACCAACAATGTTTTCTATTTTAAGGGCAAACACCGATCCGGACCCGGAGCGGGGGCGCTTCCGCACCGGCAGGTGGGAGGGGATGGGCCGCGCAGGGAAGGGAGAACGCTTAGCGCGGACTGTGCCCATCGGGCTCTGGCCACGCACCCGGGCTCCGATGGAGCTAGAGGCCACGCCCAACGCGCGTCGGGGTGGGCGGGGCGTACCTGTGGCTCTGCCACGCCATTTCCGCCGGAAGCTGCGTTCCCAGGCTTCCGGGCTGAGTGGGTCCGGCTGAGCTAGCCAGACCAGAAGTCGCTGTTCTCCACAGAAACGAGGCCCACACGCACTTTCTGAAGTACGGGCAGGGTCAGCTGTCAGTGGGCACAACCCTCACTCTGTGGCAGGGCGACTTTGTCCCGAGGGCGAGCGCTGGCGAGGGGAGTAGTCGTTTTCTTTCCCGGAACGGAGGCAGCGCGCCCCAACAGTTTCCGAGGGGGGCCGAGCCCGCAGAGCGCTGCGCCCCGCCCCTCGCGCGGCCACGTCTCCCGAGCGGCGGCCGCTGGGCTGCAGCCGGTGAGCACGGGAGAGTTGGCGGGCTGCTGGGCCGACGCCCGGCACGTCCTCTCGTGGGTGCGCCGCGGGCCGCGCGGCAGCACCGCGCTCTGGCTGCTGTTGGATCCGCGGGTCAGCCGGCGGGTCCCGGCCGCCGTCCGTTTGCAGCAGCCTTGACAGGTGCCGGCGGCTGGCGGGGAGGGCCGGGAGCACCAGCGGCGGGCACTTCCCGGGGGCGTCAGCGGCCTGGCGGGCGGCGGTGGCGGCGCGGCGTGTCCTCCGGCCGGTCGGGAGCGCTCTGAAGGCTGCGGCTGAAGCCCGGGTCGGCGTTGGGGGCGGGGCGGCCTCGGGCTCGGGACATGGTGGAGGCGTTGGGCGCCCGAGTGGACGGTGGCGCCGGTGCTGGGAAGGGGCAGCGTGAGGGGCGCGGCTGCCGCCTGCAGTCCGAGGGCGGGCTTGGGCGTGTTTATCAGCGCGGTTGGAAACAGCTGGAAGTTGTGACAGCGACCCGTGCCTTGAACGAGCGTCCCGAGTGCCTGGTTGCCGGCCCGGACGCCACCCGGCTGGCGCCCGGCTTTGATTGCGGCGTACCTGGAGCAGCAAGAGGAGGAAATAAAGTCACCTGCCAAAACAGATTGAAAAAGAAATAGATTTTGCCCCCACGTGTTTCTTTAAGCAATAGTATCTTTTTCTAAGTGAGCATATCTTAACTTAGCTTTTATTTGCCGATAACACTAATAACCACTGCTGTCATTATTTGAAGACGGGTGACAGATCCTGTGCCTTTCTGCATTTAATCCTGGCAGAAACTCCTTATTCTTTTTCTCCTTCACTTGCTGATGAGGAAGGAGTTGATGTGATTAAGAACCTGCCCAAGAACTCCCAGCACAGGGTGGAGCTGGAGTGGGGCTGACCGTCTGCCCTTCACACAGCCGTGCTGAAGGGACCTAGTCATCACATTGTGTCCCTGTAGTTATTAGTGTGGCTCAGACACTGTCTCTTAAGGAAATCATGTGTCATCTTTGGCCACACAGTTTCTTTTTTTTAAACGATTTTGCTTATTTATGCATACAAGAGCTGGGGTACAGGCCAGAGGTGCAGGGGGTAAGAGGACTCACCAGAGACAGAGTGGGGAACAAAGCAGGCACAGTGACTGAAATACTCTGCTGAGGGGAACAGCCGGGGAGACAGGAGAGGTCTGCACCATGTGGATCAGCTCCCTGGCCGGGATCGAACTCGTTTTGCAGTGACTGGCAGAAAAGGGTAGCTTCAAGGGGAGCCATGAACGTGTCTGTGCCAGGTTCCTGGAATCTGTTGTAGAGGGGAGGCTGCAGGGGATGGCTCTCCCCCAAAAATACAGCAGAGTGCAGGTGGTCAGAAGTAACACTGAGGAATTGCACTTCTAGTAAGGTAAAATGGTCACTGAGTGGAGTGTGTAAGTAGTGGCAGCTTCCTCATGATGTGCCCCGGCGGTTGGAGGGATCGAGGCCCTAAACACCAGTCTCACTAAGGAGAGTGCTCATGGGGCTGAGGGCAGCCAGGATGTAGCTCTTTGCCATGGGGAGAGATGCCACCTCACCGCAGGCCGCCTGGGCAGTCAGTGAACTGTCTCCAGGTGGCCTCAGGCGGAGCCGCCTGTGACTAGGAACCAACTTTGTGGGTTACCAGGCTGAGCAGTCCCAGGTCCCATGTGCTGGGCACTGGAAGGGGAGAGCAGCTTGGGAATTAGCAGGCTCCTTGTCAGAGCAACTGAATGGGTAGAGTGTGCAGTGGTGTTGGACTCAGGCTCTGCATTGTCTCCACGTGGGTACACTGCCCCAAGGAACCCTCACACTCACAGATGTCCCTCTTTCCTGGACAGCATTGGATGAGGCCTTCTTGGCACGTGCCTCGATGGCATACTCCTCTCTGCAGCTCAGTGACAGTCCCCACCACCCCCTGCACTGCTGCCTTTGGTCGCCCTGCTGCAACCTTCAGTGCCTGCCCTGCTGGCTTTGTGCTTCCTTCTTGTCCTAAAGTCACTTGCCTGGGGCCTCCCCGGTGGCACAGAAGGTTAAGCACTGACCTATGAAATATCCACAACCACTGCAGTGCAAGTTTGATCCCCAACCAGGGAGCTGACCCACATGGCGCAACAGACCTCTCCTGCCTCGCCCGCTGCTCCCCTCAGCAGTGTATTTCAGTCAATCTGCCTGTTCTGTTTCCTACTCTGTCTTTGGTGCATGCTCTCACCCCCTGCACATCTGGCCTGTACCCTGGTTCTTGTATGCATAAATAAATCTTAAAAAATAAGAAAATAGGGCCTCCCTGGTGGCACTGCAGGTTGAGCACCACACTGTGAAGCATCCGCAGCCACTGCAGCATGAGTTCGATCCCTGGCCAGGGAGGGGACCCACATGGTGCATCAGACCTCTCCTGCCTCACCCACTGCTCCCTGCAGCAGTGTATTTCAGTCGATCTGTTTGTTCTGCTCCCCATTCAGTCTCTGGTGAATCCTCTCACCTCCCGTGACTCTGGCTTGTACCCCAGCTCTTGTGTGCATAAATAAGTCTTTTTAAAAAATCTCAAAAAAAGAATAAAAATAAAGAAATAAAGCCACTTGCCTGGGCTGTGGCTGTTAACCTCCTGCTCCCAACGTACAGCCGTGGAGACCTTTGTCGTTGGGACTGTAGCTCCCAAACAGTGATGGAATCATTTGAGTTTTCTGTCTGAAGAGGCGATTTCAGTTTTCAAGGTCCTTAATGTCATTTCCTCCTGGGGCTACTGGCTCTCTTGCTAAGGTCCAGGCTGATGTTGAACCACTCTGGGTGGGAACCCAGGGGGAGGGTAGACTTGGAATGGTTTCTGCTGACAAAGATCTCACTGTGTGTGTGAACGGGGGAGATAGAATATAGGTGTGAATGATAGCAGAAGGGAGTGGACCAGGTGTGGGGTAATGTGTGGGAATGGGCTTGGCCGCCAAGGGGCAAGGGGTGTCAAGCGTGGGGACCATCTCCTGCTGGGGAAGCCCTGTCTGTCATGGCCACCCCTCAGGCCTTCAAGGGAGCACAGCGGTGACCCAGACCTCGTCCGTAGCTGCACGGCAGAGGCACTTGATGGCCCAGAGCATGAGTCCTCTCTCGTCAGGAGGCTGGCCAGGTGGCCTGCTCGCTGTGTGCTCGTCGGTCTGTTCCACCTCCCCTCATGTTCGTTCCTTGAGCCTCTGTCCTGGACGGGGCATGCCTGCCCTCGAGCCAGGCCTGTTGGTGGGACTTCTCTACAGGACCCATGCTGACCCACCAAGCTTGCCATCTTTGTCCCAGGGAGAGTCTGGGTGGTAGCTGAGAGGCTCCTTGGGGGAGCAGCAGTTTCTCGTGGAGCCAGCACCTTGTAAGGTGTTGATTTTCAGACGGGCCTGTGGGTGTAAAGGGACAGGAGGCAGCCTCCAGGGACCTGATCGTTTGTCTCTCAGGCCCGAGGTTACAGTAACAGCAGAGACAGCAATGCAGTGAGCATAGATCCCGTGCAGGGTCACTCTGGCCCGCCCTTGTGACTCCTACCACTTCTCTGCTGCAGGTGTCACCGCAGCCCTCAGGTGCCATGAGCCACTCTGGCGTCCGTGCTGCTCTGTTGGCAACATCGGGTTCAGTCGCCCACATTCTCACACACACCTAGCAAGTCCTTTCTGGTACAAACCCTTAGTGCTAGCTTTACGCTTAACAGTAGACAGCTGTCTGGCGTCCTTGACAGTGCTGTCACCAACCCTGTGTCTGTGCCCAGGGGCGCAGTGGCAGCAGAGCACGTGATTATCCGAGCTGCAAGCTGACTCTCCTGGTCCACGTGAGGGCTCTTGCATGGGACACCGGGTCACGCCCCACAAGTCCTACTGCTTGAGGTGGCGTCCGCCTGCTGTGAGGCCTGGCTCCTTTCTGAAGCATCTGTATGCAGTTTGTAAACTGGAAGGTTGTGTAGATTTTGGTCCTGACACATGAAGCAGGCTGATAGGAAGCTTACCCTGAGGGTAGCGGGCGCTGATGTCTCTGCAGGGGTGAGCAGCTCGGATGCCCTGCCTGCTCACGGGGGCACTACCCCAAGGGCATGTCCAAAGCTGTGACCGTGCCAGACTTCGGGCAAGATTTCGCCCCATCAAACGCCACCTAGTAGGCGGGCTATCAGGTAGCCTCTCGTGCTGCAGAGGAAAGGTGGGGGCTCCCCACCCCAGGGGTCTCCCTGTCCCTTGGTCCTCGCTTCCCTGCCCTCTCCCTCCCATGCAGGACGCAATGACTGTTGGCTGCAGCTGCTCCTGGGTGCCCCTCAGGAGCTGAGCTATGGCCTGGGGACCTCATGGTCCCCTAGGACAGAGCTTGCCCTGTGGGCCCTGAGGCCTGTTTGACCAATGCAAGCTTCTGGCCACCTGCCAAGCCCTGCCCTCGGCGCCGTGCTAGCCAGGTGCGTCTCTGTCCTGACAGGGTGGCCCTGAGCCAGCGCCTCTAGGGATGGGCCCAGCATTTTGTGGCTGGGTCAGCGTCTTGGCCTTAGAACCTAGGGGTCCACGGGCTCGTTGCAGAGGGAGTAAATCTGTATTTACTTATCGTACAAGCTCAAATTAGGGACCACACGTTAATCCTGGAATTGTTACTTCCAAGTCTGACAAAGTTCCATAACTCTTCTTTCTCTTTTTCCTCCCGTCAGGTATCATGTTATTCGCTGGCTTGATTTCAAACCGTTTATGACACTAAGTCTTCGCTGGAAAATGGAAAACCTAACCCGGCCCTTCCTGGGAGCCCTTGGCTGTCACTGACGGTGAAACCAGACTCGCTGCCAACCCAGCTGCAGCCCCTGTGTGTCCGCCCCGCCTGTGTTGTCCTCACCATGGACAGTGCCACAGCCGCACAGGGTGGCCTCCCAGAGGATGGTGCCGGTGGAGGCCCCTCACCTCACCCCGAGGAGCCTCTGGGCTCCCTGGTGCCCCCCGACTCGAGCGACGGAGTTCAGTGTAAGTCTCCTGTGATGCTGCTGCAGGATGTGCTTCAGCCTGAGTTGTGGGGGGAGACTGTTGTTTAAGGCGTGGGGGCTTTTCCTTCATTTCGGTGCATCTGAGTAGTCAGGGAGGCATCTGCTCTTACTTGTTGCTGCCAGTGAGCCGTGTGCCGCGAGAGGAGTGGGAGGAGCCCCGGGGCCCGCCCTTTCAGTTGATTGGGGTGTCAGTCTGCTGGGGTCCAGCCATGGGCAGCAGTGCTGCGCGGGTCACTGGGTCCCATGGGTGTCAGCTGCTCCGCGGGCGCAGGCGCTCAGGACGACATGGGGCGGCCTGCTCAGTGGGGCAGCGCAGCACGTGCTGGAGTGTGAACGGGCCTCCCAGCAGGAGCTGCTCGTGAATACAGGACCTGAGACCGCGAGTGCTTTGCTGCTAAATGCTCCCGAGCCCAGGCCCAAGGCCGAGGACGCTCTAGTGGACACACTGGGAGCCGGCTCTGAGGCCGTGCTGACAGCCGGGAGCCCTCGAGGAGACCCTGGCTTTGGCCAACCTCAGGCTCTGGTGTTGAGCGTAAGGTTCATGGTCCCTGCTCCCGGGTCCTGGGGCTGAAGAGGTGGCAAGTGTACAGCGCTCGCCTGCAGCTGTGTCGGCCCTGGGGGACAGGGGAGCCAGTGTTCATTGGGCCTTCTTACTTTGAGTGATGACTTAGGTGCCCTGTTATGCTCGGCAGAATTACTTTGTTGTGAAAATGGGAAGGCTCAGAGAGGCCTCTGGCCTGTAATCCCAGCAGCAGGTGCCGCTGGCCTGGGCGGCCGGTCTGTGAGTGCAGGGCGTGGCTTCTGCTGGCCTCTCCCGCTGGCCCACGTCTGGTCAGAGAGGCATGCCCACTGGCTGTGTTACAGGTACTCAGGCCTGCAGGTGACAGAAACCCATTTTATTTTGTATTCCCACTTTAGAAGGACAGGTTTACTAGGAAAAGACACCCAGAGCCCCAGGTGGGACGGTGCCCAAAAGCCCACTATAACTGCACTTGGGCAAAACGGGTTTCCTGGGTGCAGACTAGGCACGTTGTGGTGTCAAGCGAGGCAGTCCGGAGAGGCTGGATGTGACTGACTGGGGCCTGGGCCTCCCTGCCAGCCTGGCTCTGAAGCCTCTTCTCTCCCATGGGTGAGGAAGGAGGGTGTAAAGGTGTCAGTGGAGACCCCGGCTGAGCCCAGGCATTCCTGGGGTCCCGCAGCCTGTCCTGGCACTCCGCAGTAGTACCCCGGCGCTGTCTCCCCTTTGCGGGCGCCCTCCCCCCTGCTGGCCTCTCCGCTTTGGGCTTCTTGTTTGGGGGACAGACTTTGAAAGGTTTGGGGGCCTAAAAGGTTGGGGCTCTGCTCCACGGACGTCACTGGTACCAGTCGCTGCTGCAGACGGTCATCTGTCCTGAGCAGATGCGTTGGTCTGGCTGGAGTGGAGAGGACATGTGGCCACTTACCTGCCTGCCCACGGCGTGGAGGGAGGAGCGGGCACTGTGGATGGGCCGTGCGGCTGTGCGTGCGCGCTTAGAGTCTTGCCACTTTAGTGCTTCAGCTTCAAGTGGGAGACACAGTGTGTCCAGTCGAGCCGTGATGACCCAGCCACTCTCTCTTCCAGGTGCTGTCGTTGGGGCAGACGGAGCTGCCGCAGAGGGAGAAGGCCTGGAAGCGCCTGGCCAGGGGAGCACCTGTCCCAATGGGCCTGTGCCACTGTTCCCGGACCCCCCACTGTCACTCGGGCCCACCACAAGCCCAGTGGGTCCCGATGCCTCTCCAGGTGTGGCTGGTTTCCATGACAACCTAAGGAAGTCCTGGGGGACTAGTGCTGAGGGCAGTGTTAGAAAAGAAGCTTTGCAGTCTCTCAGACTCAGTCTTCCCATGCAAGAAACGCAACTGTGTAAGCATCAGCCCTGCCCCGCGCCGCCCTGCCCCTCGGGAGGACCCTGCCCCTCGGTCACTGTGGGGCGCTGTGCCCTGAGCCCACAGCCCATCTCAAAGAGGACGCGCACTGGGGTGTTGAGACTGCCTGGCCTCCGGGTCTGATTTTGCTGTCAGTACGCGGGTCCAGGCTTCGAGGGCCGTGCGGCTGTGGCCCTTTTCACGGGGGCGGTGACCTGGGGAGGGGCTCTCACTTACGGTTGTTTGGGTCCGTGGTAATTTTGCACTGACCCCAGAGGCAAGCAGGTCCCAGACCGGCAGCCAGTGGGCTCTGGGGACCCCGTGGCGCCCTCCCACGGCTCTGCCGCACTGCTCACAGCCAGGGCCACGTCAGGTGCCGTCTCACCCCCTTTGCACCCTGGGCCTGTCCTCTCAGCCCAGCCCACGGGTCACGTCCACTGCTCGGGGGCCCCATGAGGGTGCGATCCAGGGTGCAGGCGGGCTGAGCCGGGCCCTGTTTCTGTGGGCTCCCTGCGGCCAGGGCAGCGGCATCCACGTCGTGCGCGGTCCTGGCCTGCAGAGACGTGCCGTGGACACGCCTGGACTTCAGCCACTTTTTTTTCTGACGTGCGCGGCCCTGGCCCTGGAGGGCTTGGGCATCTTCTCTGCTTGTCAGCCTTCCTTTTCCATCGATTGTCTTTTCATGTGCTTGGACCTTTTTTCTCTTGGTTTGCCTTTTCTGCACAGAAGTTACTTTGTTAGAGCCATGGTATGTTTTTTAATTTCTAAAAACTAATCGCCAGCATTTCGGTGGGGACACCGGGGACACTCAGGGTGAGCTGCTTGCTGCTCAGAGTCTGCACTGGAGTTGTCTGCTGTCCTGCCCTGCGTGCGCACCCCAGCTCTAAACGGCCTTTTCACCTCAGGCTCCACAGATGCGTCCCTGCCCCTGGAGAAGGAGGAGCAGGTCCGCCTGCAGGCGCGCAAGCGGCTGGAGGAGCAGCTGAAGCAGTACCGAGTGAAGCGCCAGCAGGAGCGGGTGAGTCGGGTGAGGTGGGGCTCCTGCCCTCTGGGAGAGGCCAGGCCTGTCCGCTTCTGCCTCGGGCTGGTGTGTCCTGGTCCTCGCTCTCCATCCGGAAAGCAGAGACAGGAGGACTTGGGCTGTGCACGACCCGCGGTGTTGGCTGTGAGAGGCCCTTCTCCATGTCCACGGGTCTCGCGGGAGCTGCCCCTCTGGCTCATGACTCTAGGCAAGTGGGAGCACTCCCATCTCGCTCCATCCAGCTTCTCTGTGGACAGAAAAATTACAAGCTGAGGGAATTTAAACCTAAAATGTAATCTTCAGAGCTGCTCTCATTAAGCAGTTTAGCGGGGCGAGGCGCGACAAGGTCAGGCCTTGGGACCCTGCGTCTTCACAGACCTCGCTGCTCCGGAGCCGGCGTGATGCTGGACTCCAGGCTGGCAGCTCCTGCCCAACCTCAGGGGCCTCAGGGGTCTTCCCAGGTGGCGCCAGGACAGCGAAAGACCCATGAGCCGGGCACTGTGCCCATCCCCGCAGGCTTCCGCAGTGCACGTGGCGATGGTGGGGAGGAGGAGGAGACGGGCTGGGGCCAGGCCCGGGAACTCGTGTTGCTCCTCAGCGTGGAGCCTGACTTGAGGTGGCAGCACCTGCGCCAGCCTGTCACACCCCGTCCCTGGGACAGGCCGTTGAGTCAGGCGCAGGGGTAGTGGACGTCGGCCCCCCTGGGAAGTGCAGCTGTCATGAGGCCACCAGCCAGACTGGAAGGACATCCTGCGTCCTCCGTGGGACTCCGTGAGTGGGACCCGCTCAGTGCTCCCACCCCGGCACACTGCACACGGCCCCACCCTCACGGCAAGGGCGCGGGGCGCTCAGAAAGCTGCGCAGCCACACGGAGCCCTCCGGGTAGACGGCGACCTGCTCCGGGAAGCCGCCTTCGCAGCGCGGTTGTCGCGCCACGGGAGCCGTGGCGGCGCAGTCCCCGCCCTGCGCTCAGACCGCACGCCCGGGGTGGCGCCGGCTGCCCGGCCTTCGTGGCTGCCCTTCGGGCGTGACCTCTCTTTTGTTTATTTTTTTCTTCGATATTTATGTATTAATGCGTAGAAGAGGTGGGGTGCAGCCCAGATGTGCGAGAGGGGAGACGGTTCCAGGAGCAGAGCAGGCAGACGGACTGAAACCCACTGCTGAGGGGAGCGGCGGTGGGCAGGAGAGGTCTGCTGCGCCCTGTGGGTCCCTCCCTGGCCGGCGGCAGGGATCGAACTCGTGCTGCAGTGGCTGCAGTTTGCTTCATAGTGCGGTGCTTAACCCACTGCGCCACCAGGGAGGCCCCCACTCTTTCTTTTTATATAAAAAGTAAAAGAGAACCCCATCTAGATGGACTCAGTCTGCGCCCTCTGGGTCGTGGTGGAGCTGGGTCTCCCCCACAGAGGGTGGCTGTGGGGCTGGTCAGGGGCTCAGCCGCATCTGCCTCTTCTGCGTGTCAGTGCTGTGTGCACAGCCACCTCCTGGCCAGCATCTGGGCCACGGGCTGCTGCCTCTGCGAGGCCTCTGATGCCTTAGCAGGGTGTGAGCCCCACAGGTCATCTGCCACGCTAGAGGCCTTTGAGCTGTCCGGTTAACAACCCAGGGAGAAGTGAAGAGGCAGGAATGTCGGAAAGCAGAGACGTTGCTGTCCTTTGCAGAGGTTGGCGATGCCTTGGAAAACTAGAAATTCAGCGGAAGAAAACTGAATTTATAAGGGTCTTGAAATTACTAAAATCGACTTCAGAAAATTATCAGCTTAAAAATGCAAATAGAAAAATTGCGGTTATCCTACCAGTTATAAAATAGTGGGAAATGATAACATTTAAACCAAGAAAGCAATAAAATAAGAGTGAAAATGTCGGTACGCACGGCTTGGGCCCCGGGAGACAGCCCGCTGGACTTCTGCGTGGGGAGACACGCGGGGGGGGGCTTCATCGCCTGCAACGGACACCTGAGGCCACTCGGAGTCAGTGGGGCGCTGTCCTTGACTTGGAGAGCAGTTTCAGCTTTTCCTGAAAGAACGAGCGAGGGCGCTAAGCCCGGCGCGTTTGGGGACGCCCAGTGAGGAAGCCTTGGGTGCTGCTGGTGCGTCAGCCTGGCCCTCGAGGACATCACCGTCCACTGCAGCCTTTCTGGTGGCAGTTTTGAATGCCACTTGTCCATCTTGAATATAATCTTTGTGTTTTGTGTTTTTTCAGTCTAATCAGCCTGCAAGTAAAACAAGACCCTTTAGCACGCTTGATCCTGAGCTCATGTTGAACCCAGAAGGCTTACCAAGGGCCAGCACCGTGGCGATGACTAAAGAGTATTCCTTCCTACGCACCAGTGTGCCTCGGGGGCCTAAGGTGGGCAGCTTAGGGCTCCTGGCACAGCCGAAGGAGAAAAAAGGTCCCAAGTCAAGCAAGATTCGGTCTCTGGCCGATTACAGAACTGAAGACTCAGCCGCCGGGAGCCCCAGAGCCCCAGCTGCAGACACGATGAGGGGCTCCCTGCGTCAGAACCGCAGCAGTGCCACGTCTGTGGTGTCTGAGATCAGCCCGTGTCCTGAGGCTGAGGGCCACCTGGAGAGCACGGCCCTGGCGGGAGACGACGCATCCGAGGCCGACGAGAACGAGAGTGACAGCTCCTCCCATGGCAGCCTCTCTGCCCGCGGCCCGCCCAGCCGCCCGGTGGACACGGTGGGCCTGCGCGGGGCCTCTTACACGCCCAATGGCCAGGAGGCAGCCCCAGGGGCGCTGGGCCAGTTCCCCTCCATCTCCGAAGTACTGCAGGCCGCAGCAGCGGAGCACCAGGCTCAGGTGCAGGAGGTCAACGGGGAGGCGCGGAGCCGGACAGACAGCCTCTGCAGCAGGTGGGAGAGGCCGGCCGCGCGGGCCAAGACAGCGCTCAGGCACTCTCGGGCAGTCCTGGTCCTGGCGCTGCCTTGTGCGCGCCGCTGGGGCCCGCAGTAGCAGGCGCCGCGGTGTCAGGGTGGCCTGCCCAGCTGCACGGGGCTCCTGAGGCCAGGGCCCAGGTGCTTCCCGAGCTCGTGGTGGTGGGCATGCTCCCGACAGCTTGTGGGGTACCCTCGGTGAATGTTTTGTTTTAATTTGGAGGAGAGTAGCTGGAGTGTGAGGAATGGCGGGTCGTGAGGTGGCGGTGGGGGGGGGTCCAGAACCAGGGCTCCCATGCCCAGCCCTGACGCTCTGCTTTTGTCCCCAGCCTGTCCCTGGAGAGTTCTGTGGCTGAGGCCCAGGAGGAGATGTTGCAGGTTCTTAAAGAAAAGAGGAGACTGGAGGGGCAGCTGGAGGCTCTGTCCCTGGAGGCGAGCCAGGTAGCAGCCGCTGGGGGCTGTGGGAGCGTGCTGCGGCCAGGAGTGGTTCCGTCTGGCCGGGCCGGAGTCTCGCTCACGCTGTTAACAGTGTCGCCGTTGGCAGCAGTGCCCGGCCCTCCCTGTCCTGCAGCTATGTCCGCTGGGCCCTGGCGGGAGGTGCAGACTCTTCTGCCCAGATCCCCGGGGACCCCCCACCTTCAACACTGGGCAGCCCACGGCGGTGACTCATTTGGGCTTAGTTCACCTTTTCGTGACACGTCATCTTTGCCCTTTGAGTTTTTGCTGTGGGTTCTACTTCTATAGGAACTTTGCCTTCTTCACTTAGCATTTGCCCAAAAAGAGCTTTCCTTCAATTTCTGGCTTTCCTGTTGACAGAGTAACCCTGTTCTGTTGGCTTTGGCTGACCATTTAACGTGCTTGGGGGAGGAGGCCTGCTGCGGCCCGGCAGCCATCCCCTCCACCCTGTCCATGTGTGACATGGCATTGTGCAGTGAGGGTCCGTCGTGCTGGTTAGTTGCCCCATGCAGACACACAGGACGTGGCCTCTTCAGCTGCGCCTCAGCCCTTGGATGCCCCTCGCCCCGGCCCCGTGGGGCTGGCATGACCGTCTGGGCTCCGGGCACTGTGCTGGTGTCCGGCCGGCCGGCGCTGTCCCTGGGTGGAGTTGGTTTTCCCCAGTGGGTGTGGGTGGGCACCGTCTGCTCATCTTTGAAACCTGGAGTTCCCCTCATATCCCAGGAGACAGACTCCAGGACCGGGGAGCACGCCTCTGCTCCTGGCCCAGTGGGCTTCTGGGCTGCCCCCGGGCTCCTCCCCCACACCAGCCTGCTCTATCCCCACAAGCCGTCCTTCTGTTGGGGGCCTGTGTGGAGACTGCTTTCTCTTGGGGTCACTGTGCCACTGAAAGGGCCAGGCCAGGGGGACACCTGTCACTTTGCTCTTGTCTGCTCATGGGCCCCGTAGCTGCCCTCTCAGCCCACGGGGCCGAGGCCACAGGTGTTTCTGATGGTCACAGCACCTGCTCGGGTTCTCCTCAGGCCCTGAAGGAGAAGGCGGAGCTGCAGGCACAGCTGGCCGCCCTGGACACACGACTGCAGGCCCAGGTAGAGCAGAGCCAGAGCAGCCAGCAGAGGCAGGACTCCCTGAGCTCCGAGGTGGACACACTCAAACGGTCCTGCTGGGACCTGGAACGGGCCATGGCCGACCTGCAGAGCCTGCTGGAAGCCAGGAACGCCAGCCTGGCCTCCTCCCACAGTGACCTGCAGGTGGCGGAGGAGCAGTACCAGAGGCTGCTGGCCAAGGTGGAGGAGATGCAGGGCAGCCTGCGCAGCAAGGACCATGCAGGTGAGCCCAGGCGGGGGCCCTCACCCGCAGAGCTGGCACCAGTCTGGAGAGTGCCCGCCCCTGGCCAGCCTGGGTTTCTTCTGGTCTGACTGGACCCTGTGCAGCAGTGGCCTGGGGAATGGGTCAGGGCCCTGGGGACAGCCACGCCAGCAGAGCACGTGCAGCTCCTCCTTGAGCTGTCCCCCATCCTGGTCGCCCACTTCGTCCCCAGGGGGCCGAGACGGCCGGCTGCCTGCCATGCAGGAGGAAGGCGGGTGAGGGCTGCCTGCTCTCAGACCCCGGCTTGCCTCAGTGGGTGAGGGTCCTTGGCCCTAGCTGTGGGGAATAGCTGACGGGCTGCCGCAAGGACAGCATCTCTGACGTCGGGGCCGGTGTCCTTGCACACGATGTCCGTAGCACAGGTGACCTGTCATCTCAGGCTCCACCCTGGCCCAGCAAGCAGGCCGCAGCCGGGGGTGTCCGCCGTGCTCAAGTGCCATGTAGCTCCCGTCCCCAAGGGGCGTGTAAGATCCAAGGCCTGAGCTGACCGCCGCTGCTGGATGGATGGCAGCACGAGCCCATGGCCCAGGGCCAGCCTCGGGGTGCCTCGCTGCTTCCCCTGGCTCTGAGCGTGAGCACATCTGGCTGGGACTTCGGAACAGGGCCATGGCCTCCTCACCTGCCGTGCTCGTTGGTCTAACGTCTGCTTTGGAAGCTGTCCTCAGGATGGTCGGGCTTTTTGGGGTGTGATTTTGATTCTTAAGACATTCAGCTGGCCGTGTTCATGCTGTGACTGGGGTCACGACTGCCTGTCTCTTCTCTCTGTCGGATCTCCTCCTAGTTGGGGCGACGGCGTCAGAGCAGTGGGCTTAATGTGGGCGATGCTGTCCTTCCACCCCCCACCCCGCCGTGGCTCACAGGGCGGTGCTGCAGCCGCCACAGAACAGCCTGGGGCCCTTCCCAGGGGCAGCGGTGGAGGGGCCCAGCCACCTGCCACCTGCCCTCTGTCCGACCCCCGGCCACCCACTCCACTGCCGTCTGCTGAGTGTCGGCCGCCTCAGCCTCTGCGAAGCGAGTGTCTCGGCTCGTCTTAGTAACTGTGATGTTTTCTCGGAGGTTTCACTTTTCACATAGTCTCCAGACCGTGCCGCCGTCAGCGTGAAGGGGTGGTGTGTGCCAGGGGTCAGCGGCAGGGGTGGTGCAGGCAGCTGGACAGAGGTGCAGGGGGCTCCTCCCCTGCATGCCTCCCGGAGCCCGGCCTCTAGAGAAGCGCTGCCGGCTGGTGTGGTGCCCGGGCAGAGGGTCTGAGCCTGTCTTCCCCCCCAGTGCAGGACCTGCGGCAGCAGATGACCGCCCTGCAGGGCCAGCTGGAGCAGGTGCAGCTGGAGCGCAGCACGCTGAGCAGCCGGCTGAAGGCCTCGCAGGCTGAGATCTCATCCCTGCAGAGCGTCCGGCAGTGGTACCAGCAGCAGCTGGCCCTGGCCCAAGAGGCCCGTGTCCGACTACAAGGCGAGATGGCCCACATCCAGGTAGGCCCGTCAGGGCACGTGGCAGGGCCGCGCCGGCTGTGTGAGGGCGGACACTGCTTGTCTCGTGCAGAGTGGCCGCTTCCCCCTAAACTAGAGATGTTGTGTTGGAGGTTCTCGGCTGTGCTTGTAAGACACTGCTGATTCCTATTTAGCCCCCCGCGCGCCCCACCTGGGTGACCGCCCTCCGAGTCTTGACTGTGGGATGGTCTGACCGCTTGGGCACTTCTGAGGCTCAGGTTCCCTTCTCAGTCTTGTGTCCATGTTCTGACCTGCTCCCCACACCACAGCCTGGCTCTCCAGGCCCTGCTCCCCACGTTCCAGGCCCTGCTCCTTATGCCCCCGGCCCTGCTCCCCACGCCCCAGCCCTGCTCCTGCAGCTTTCATGAGGTCCCCATATGTGGCCTCGTCTTCTCAATAGGAGCTTTTCCTCTCCCTGCGTCACCCCAGCTCCCCACGTGGGTGTTTTTGTTTCCACGGCATCAGGAGATGCCTTCTGTCCCCCCAGCCGGGCCCAGGCTGTGTCCTCTGGTCCTGGTGCGGCACGTGGTGCCAGGCCCTTGGGACTCGGGCCGGCGGTGCTGACAGCCACTCTTGCGTTAGTCAGGCATTTGGTGTTGCCTCCGTTTCTTCAGGTAAAGTAAGTACGCAGGTTAGCTGGAACTTCTCAGGTAGAGGTTGTAATATACCAACCTGCCCAAGTGCTTTTTTTCAAAGAGTGCTGCGTCTGCAGACGTACGATCAGGCTCTGCATCGCATGGTGCACGGGTGCATGCCTGGAGGCTGCATAAACAGGTGCTGTGCTCCTCCCAGCGGGCAGGCCCAGCCACTAGCAGCTGACATAGGCTGAAGCTCAGGGCATGTATGTGAGGCATGGGCTTCTTGAAGGAGCCGGATGTGTCCGTCCTGACATCCTCAAGTAAGACCTGGAAGGTAAAATGGGAGGAGTGGTTTGCGGGCCCCTGGGCACGGCTCGGTGCTGCTTCCTGAGGGCCCTCAGTGCGCCTCTCCACTTCCCCAGGAGTGCCAGGAGGCGACGCCTGCAGGGGTGTGCCTCCACCCCCACGGTGCCAGCAGGTGCCTCCTGCTCACCAGCAGGAGGGGGCAGCGCCAGGGGCAGGCAGACCTGTGCCCTGGCCCTCTGCCTGCGCCACCTCTGGGGCTGGCATTTCTCAAGGAGGCAGTTGGCCAGAGGGGCATGGCGGCTGGTGGCCACCCAACAGCCTGGCCGTGTAGCTGGGGCCACCTCTGGGAATAGCCGGGAGGCTGGTGCCAGTTGTGCCCGGCCATCATCAGGCCATCCACCATCAGGCAGGTCCCAGCCCCACCTCCCTGTGGCCCAGATCAGGCTCTCACCGTCGGGACTCACGTATGTCCCTTAGGGGGACGTGCCACAGTCTTGCCACAGCCGACGCCATCTTGAGTGGTGACTGCCGGCTTCTGAACCGCAGCCTGCGGGGCCCTCCAGCCCAGGGCGTATTGCAGGGTGCACAGCGCGTGGGGAGGCCCCTCCTCACAGTGCTGTGTCCCCCTGCACAGGTTGGACAGATGACGCAGGCGGGCCTGCTGGAGCACTTAAAGCTGGAGAACGTGGCCCTGTCGCATCAGCTGACGGAGACCCAGCACCGGTCTATCAAGGAAAAGGAGCGCATCGCAGCCCAGCTCCAGGGCATCGAGGTCGGCCGGGCTCTGCTGCGGGACTGGGGTTTGGGCTTTTCCCGCACTGGTCAAGGCTAAGGACACAGCCCAGCGTGTGCACGTGCACCAGCACGAGTCCCGTAGTGAGTGGACGTTTGTGCATTCTTGAAGACCTTCTGGACGCCCTGCAGCGGCCGCAGGTGTGGGGTGGCCTCCCTCGCATCTGGGTGCTCCTCTCCCGGTCATCTCGGAGTTGCCAGGCCGACTCTGCCTCTCCTGGCAGTCGGGTGGGTCTGGGCGGAGCAGGTGTGGCCTGTGGGAGGGGACCCTCCCCGTGGCCACCTGCAGTGCCGAGCAGAGCCCAGCATCAGTGAGCTGCCAGTCTCTAGTAGCTGTCAAACGGAGGGTGTGCTGGTGCCTGTCAGCCGGTGTCAGGGTGGTGGGGTTGGTGGCTTTCACGGGGACCCCACACTTGTTTTCGTTTCTTACCTGTGACGTGTGGACAATTGTTAACATCCCTGAACCTCACCCAACACCGACACAATAGGCTTGTCAGAGTCAGGACAGGAAGAGGTGCAGGCTGTCTGCGGGCGCCTGTGCCAGGAATGTGCCAGGAGCCCTCCCAGCAGGCCCCCACTCTTGGGAGTGACGGGGTTCTGGGCAGGGCTGTGGGTGTGTCATGCCAGACCTGATGCCCAGGGCCCTGTGGCCTTGTCAGCTGAAAACCCTGAGCCATGAGCTAACATTTTTCCTCAAGAAACACGCCTGGATGTTGGGTCTTAGCTGTTTAGTCCAGATGTCCCACGTCTGGTGTCTGGTTTTACCAAGTCCTACTGAGAGAGAGCGTGCAGGAACGTTCCCAGTCGCCACTGGAGCAGACCCGCTGCCGCCCACCCAGACAGCCGCAGGGCCCAGCTCTCAGGCCAGGCGGAGGCCAGCACAGGCTGTGTGAGCGGGGCAGGACAGCAGCATGGGCGTGGGCATCACCAGAGTGGTGGGTTTCACTGCTCGGCCTGTAGTGCGAGTGGCTGTTCCTGGTCTGAAGCACACTTGTCTTCTGGGCGCAGGCTGACATGTTGGACCAGGAGGCTGCCTTTGTGCAGATCCAAGAGGCAAAGACCATGGTGGAGGAGGACCTGCAGAGGAGGCTGGAGGAGTTTGAAGATGAGAAGGAGCAGCTACAGAAGATGGCAGCCTCGGCAGCTGCCCTGGAGCAGCAGCTGGAACAGGCGAGCGGGGCCCTGGGGCGGGCTGTCACCTGCACATCACCAGGCCGCGCTGCTGCTGCTGCTGCAGACGCCAGCAGCATCCTGGCTGCTGCTGGCCTTTTGCACACCTTTGTGCCGGAAGGCGGCTGCCCACTCCCCTGTCCAGAGCCCTCAGCCTGAGCAGGGCCGTGCAGGCGTGGCACGGGGCAGTCACGCTGGACCTTGGGCCTCTTGCAGGTGAAGCTGACGCTGCAGCAGCGAGACCAGCAGGTCGAGGTCTTGCAGCAGGAGCACCTGGATCTGCTGAAGCAGCTCACCTCGACGCAGGAGATGCTGCAGACCCGTGAGCAGTGCCTGGGCGAGCTGCAGGGGCACCAGGATGAGCTGCAGGCCAGGCTGGAGGAACTGCAGGCAGAGGCCGCTGCCCGGGAAGACACCATCCAGTTCCTGCAGAAGGAGAAGATTGTCCTGGAGGTGGCGCTGCAAGCAGCCAAGAGCGGCAGGGAGGAATCTGACAGAAGAGCCGAGAGTGTGGAAGAAGGCAGCGAGGAGACTTCGGAAACTCTCGAACAGCTGAGACAAGAGCTAGCCGTCAAGTCCAGCCAGGTAGCGGTTTGCTGCGGCTTGTCATGAGCAGAAACAGTGCCAGGAATGGCTGCCATGGCAGCCTCTAGCGCCTCTCTGGGGGTGGACGGCTGGGCAGGCAAAGGGGCCCCGGCCCGGCGCTCTGCTGTGGGTCCTGCCTCAGCAGCCGGTACGTGGACGCTGAGAACTCAGAATCCAAATTACCTTTGGCCTTTGAAGGTCACATCCCGAGAGACACCAGTTTCTGTCTACTGGCGACGTGGCGCTCAGACTTGAGAAAGCTACTGGGCCTTGAAGGGCCGCTCCCCTGTGTGCCCACTGGCGTGTCGGCCAGTGAGGTGGGGACTCGGTGTGAGGTCTGGCCGGGACGGGACGTGGGCTGCTTCCCGCAGGTGCAGCTTGGCACAGCAAAGGCCAGGAGGCGCTCTGAGGGGAGGGGTGGTCTCCGGCTCCACTCCCGGCTCAGGGACACAAGGGCTAGGGAACGGGCAAATCTGCCCAAGCCCAGCTGCTTCCTGCGGTGGGTGACCAGGAGCTGGGTCGTGGGCTCTTGCAAGCGCTTGATGGAGTCGGTCAGGCCTTGCTCCTCGCCCCAGGAGGGTGTCCCCTGACACTCGGAGGCTCTGATGGCAGCTTTGGTGACAGTGGGTGGCACATCGCATTGTAATTCTACCTGTTTCCAGTCCCTGGGGGCTAAAGGTGATTGTCCCAAAGTGTGGAGGGCTGGGGATGGGGGCCTCGCCCAGGAGCTGGACTCTGGGCCTCGAGGACCCGGGAGCCAGGCCTGAGGCAGCGGGTGAGAGCATGCATACCTGTCCCGCAGATGGAGCATCTCCAGCAGGAGACGGCCGCCTTGAAGAAACAAATGCAGAAGGTGAAGGAGCAGTTTCTCCAACAGAAGGTAGAGATGTGTCACTGCTGCTTTTTCACATGAGCAAGAACGTCCAAATCCTGTATGGTCTGATCACGGCACAGGACAGAGTTGGGGAGTGGGGACTGGGTGGCACCTGGAGGCCTGTGGGTGTTCTGAAGGCTGCCCACAGCTTCTGTACTGTGAGGCCCCTGCCCACTGAGCTCTCTGTGGCCAGGGTGTATTTCCGCATTGGGCTGGCGTCCTGGGGCCCACACCGCGTGAGGCGGTGTCCATTGCTACCCCATGCCACTGTCCATTGCTCTCCCCCTGCGGGGCTGAGGGGCCCGACCGGCCTGTCTGAGGGCTGGGCTTTCCCGCCGGGGCACCTGGGGGAGCTTCCCAGGAGCCAGACAGCACATGAAGGAGACGGGCCCACAGCCTGGGCCAGCAGGTGTTCAGCATCACCGGAATTACCAGCAAGTGGAAGGTGGTGTTTCGGGTAGTGGTGTCTTGGATTTGAGGAAGCGTGCTCTCTAGTGCCCCTGACGTGCGGTCCTGGATCGGGGGGCTTGTGTGTGGGGGCGGCTGACCGGCGAGGCTGCCTGTGCTGGCTGCAGCATGTCTCACCTGCAGGTGATGGTGGAGGCCTACCGGCGGGATGCCACCTCCAAAGACCAGCTCGTCAGTGAGCTGAAGGCTACGAAGAAGAGGCTGGACTTGGCTCAGAAGGAGCTGAGGCAGGAGTTAGTGAGGCTTCAGGGAGAGAAGAAGTCAGTGGAGCTGGAGCACTCGCGGCTGCAGAGGGAGGCGTCCCAGGCCCGACAGCAGGTGGCAGACCTGGAAGGGCACCTGCAGGCGGCACAGGCGGAGCGCGAGGAGGCGGAGCTGCAGCTGCAGGTGTGGCCCAGGGTGGCTGGCCTGCCGGTGGGTGGGGCTCAGCGGGCATGGCTTTCAGTGGGGCAGCCCAGAACAGGCCTCCTGGAGTTCAGGTCTCAGGTGATGGGCACTAGCGAGCTCCTGGGAGACCTGTGGAGCTGTGGGGAGGGCTGTGGTGGCTGGCAGGCCACGGCAGTCTTCAGGGAGCCACGAGCGCTGCTGAGTGGTGTGCTGTGTGGGGCGCCGCAGTCCAAGTTCCTGTCTGGGCTGAGGCACGTGTCCTCAGGTGAGAGGGCAGGGGGAGCTGTAGATGGCGGGCTGAATACCAGCAAGCCCTGAAGCCCTGGGGAGGGCCAGGCAGGTCCACGTGGAAGGCAGCTGGAGGCTGCATGTGAGAGCCAGGGCGGCCGGGCCCAGAGTTCGGCAGAGGTGCGCCCGTGAGGGGCTATGGGGCTGGGAGGCCACTGGCCAGGCCAGGCTCGCCTCACTCGTCTCTTCCTTCCAAAGTCTTTGCAGTTCGATAAAGAGCAGGCGGCTGCTCTCTCCGAGGCCAACGAGGCGCTGCAGAAGCAGGTGGAGGTGCTGCAGCAGGAGGCTCGGAAGTGAGTGCTTGGGCAGGCAGTGTCTGTCCCCAAGGGGACTAGGCAGCAGGTCTGCCTAGCCCGGGGGCCAAAGCACTGCAGGCCCAGGTGTATAGGCGGCGTGCTGGGCTGCCTCCACCCCAGCCGCACCCCAGGCGCTCCCCACGTGGCTCTGCTGTCAGTGAAGGGCTCCCTGTGAATCCAAGCTGCTCTTCAGCAACACCAGATGGGCTTCTGTTGGGTGGAGAGGATGGCCCCTGCCTTCCTGGGGAGCAGACGGGAGGATTAGGCAGCCCCTCCGAGGGGTGCAGTGGGTTCCTGGGCTTTGGTAGCTTCAGAGGCTGTGCCAGGTGAGCGCAGGAAGCCTCCCGGGCCCTGGGAACTCCTGCAGCCCTCGCTGCTCCATGCAGGGCTGTCACCGAGCAGAAGCAGAAGGTGAAGCGGCTGGGCTCCGATCTGAGCAATGCCCGGAAGGAGGCGAAGAGCAAGCACAAGGCCTACGAGAACGCGGTGGGCATCCTCAGCCGCCGCCTGCAGGAGGCCCTCGCCGCCCAGGAGGCTGCCGAGGCCGAGCTGAGCCGGCTGAGCGCCCAGGCGGCCAGTGGCACCCACAGCCTGGCCCTGCAGGTGGGTTCCGGGAGCTGCCGCCGGAGCTGGCGTTCCCTCTGGACCACAGGGGAGCGTGTGGGCAGTGTTTCTGAGCTTGCCGTGTGGTGTGACCAGGCGTGCCGGGAGCCCTGGCCTGGGTGGCGGGAAAAAGTAAGAGGTCCGCTCGTGGACCTGCCCCAGCTTCGGCCTCCGTTAGCACTGGGAGCAGCATGTGTGAGGAGACGGGGCAGGCCACAGAGGACAGGGTGTCCGGAGGGTCCGGAACGGGCAATGCCAGCGCTGGCCTTGTGAGGGGAGGCGCCTCGCTGGAGGCAAGTGCTGTGTGTCGGCTGCAGCCTGTGCTACTCCCCAGGGCGCATGCCCCGGGCCTGCTGGCGGGAGTACACGAGGGTTGGGGTGGCTGGGGCTAAGGCAGATCGGTGCCGGCCTGCGGGGGCCCGGCTGATGGGCCAGCAGAAGGATGTCTGCGGGCGGGGGCGGCGTAAGGGAGAGCAGGCCGCTGGCAGCTCTGTGACGCCAGCCGAGGTTCTTCCCAGTACCCAGCGTTGCTGGTGAGCCGAGTGGGGCGCGTGTCCCTGGGAGGGGTCCCTGTCTGAGGAGCGGTCAGGAGGTGGTGGGGGGTGACCAGCACTCGCACAGCCACCCCGGGTGACCCGCTCACGTTGGACCACAGGAGCGGATCCGGGCACTGGAGGAGGAGCTGCAGACGGTCAGCCGCAGCAAGCTGGTGCTGGAGAGGGAGCTGCAGGAGGTGATCTCGGTGACCAGCCAGGAACTGGAAGAGCACCAGGAGAAGGTGCTGGAGCTGGAGGACGAGGTAGGTCCCAGCCCGCAGCGCGGACAGCAGGCCTCCTCCTGGGCACGTGTGTTCCTGTGCTGCCCACCCCCGTGTGCCCACAAGGCGGCAGCCGCCCGCAGGGCCCATGTTCGTGCACGCTGGGTCTGGGCTAGCAAGTGTGGTCGCCTGGAAGGGCAAAACGGCTCAAGCAGCCCTGCCCTTCGAGAGAAGCTGCCGTGACTTGAGGGAAGCTGGCAGGCCGGGCCGGTCCAGTCCAGCACGGCTCTGTGGGAGCACGACAGCACCCTGGAGGAGGCTGCTGTGACGCAGCCCAGGACGTGGCAGTGGCCAAGGCCGGGGCTGCCTGCTTGGGTCCATGCTGGGCAGGAGCCCTGTGGCCACTGCAATTGCTGGTCAGGGGCAACTGACCACGTGTTGCTGCCATGTTTCTGTGGGAGGGGTGGTCGCTCCGTGTTCACCAATGTGGGTTGCACGACTGAGCCTGACTTGTTCCAGCTCCAGGAGTCCCGAGGCTTCAGGAGGAAGATAAAACGCCTCGAGGAGTCAAATAACAAGCTGGCCCTGGAGTTAGAGCACGAGCGAGGGAAGCTGACGGGCCTGGGCCAGTCCAACGCGGCTCTGCGGGAGCACAACAGCATTCTGGAGAAGGCGCTGGCCAAGAGGGAGGCCGACCTGGTGCAGCTGAACCTCCAGGTGCCCGGCCGCTCGCAGCGTGGAGCCTGCTCTCTCTAGGAACACATTAGGGCCCTTCTTAGCTGGGCGCAGAGGCCTGGCGAGTCCGGTGAACTCTTAGCCCCCTCTCCCACCCTGTGGTGATACGCCTGGTGGGGGCTTCTGCATGAGTCCCCACGAGTGTTCTTGGGGAGCAACCACTAGTGCTGCGGGCAGACCACCTCCCCGCTGGAGCAGAGGCCTGTGAGAGGGCCTGGCTTCATGCTTCCCAGCCCCTCAGACTCTGCAGCCTCTGCCTCCGCCGTCCAGCCCCGGGGGTTGCAGTTGCAGATACGTCCTATTTGGTTCCCTCAGCTGCCCCGCCTGCAGGCCCTGCCTTGTCATAGCAGCAGGCCCAGGGCCTCAGCCATTTAGGGCCCGGGTGACACCCAGCGCTGTGCAGGTGCAGGCGATCCTGCAGCGCAAGGAGGAGGAGGACCAGCAAGTACAGCAGCTCATGGACACCTTGCAAGCCTCCTTGGAGAGAGAGAAGCTGAGCGCGAACAACTTGAAGGAGCAGGTGTGTGACATTCTGGCCATTGGGGTCGCATCCCTGTGGGACAGTCTGCCCAGATGCTGGGCAGGTGCCAGCACACAAGCCAGGGGTGAACGGGACGGGAACCGTGGGTCTCTTCTCGAGGAAGACAGTGGAAGCTATTTAGGCTATGCAGAAGATCCCGGAGGTGGTGTCCTCCCAAAAGACACCAATGACTGCGCGTCTCCGGGCCTCTGAGACAGCCTGTGGGGGCGCTGGCGGCCACTCTAGCCTGCCTTGCCAAGCTCATCTGCTCCCCACCCTGCCTCCAGTGACACTGCCTCCTGCCCTGTAGGTGGCTGCCGCCAAGATGGAAGCTGGACACAACCGCCGCCACTTCAAGGCCGCCTCCCTGGAGCTGAGTGAGGTGAAGAAGGAGCTGCAGGCCAGGGAGCACCTGGTGCAGAAGCTGCAAGAGGCGGCCGAGGAGCTCCAGTGCGTGGGGACGGGGGCCGAAGGACTCCAGTCAGTGCATGGGGATGGGGCCACGGGGCTCCGGCGCATGGGGGAGCGGGCTCTTTGTTTGCGTGAGGACTTTTTCACCTCATCTGTACGTGAAGGTCATGTACCATTTGGCAGATCATGAGTCTTGAGTGGGCAAATGGTACAAGGAAAGCAAGGAGTCTGAGCTGCGGCCTCCACTCCGTGAGTCACAGTGAAGGGAGCGGCCACAGGGTGGGCACTAGGCCTGGCTGTGGACTGCAGTGAGCCAGCCTCAGAGGACCGAGACTGGGCCTGCATCTTCTCCAGTGGCAGCCAGCAGCCTGTGGCTCCCAGAGGTTTTGCAGGACTGGTGGCGACCGGGCCTGGCAAGGTGTAGGAGCAGCGCCCCCCCCCCCGGGGCGAGCCCCACAGGCATGGCCATGTCAGTGTGCCCGGAGCAGAGTGGTCATCTGGTGTGCGGTGGACAGGCCGTGGGCGCGGCTCACTCCCCCTTCTCTCTGCTAGGATCCTGGAGGGGCAGCACTCCCAGGAAGTGGTGCAGTTCCAGGCAGAGCTGGCCGAGGCCCGGGCCCAGCTCCTGCTCCTGCAGCAGCAGCTGGATGAGCAGCTGAGCAAACAGCCAGCCGGAAACCAAGAGGTGACTGTGGGCCTGCCTGCTGTGGGGCCGGGGCCAGGTGCTGCACGCGCTGAGCCCCAGCCCCATCCGCTTGGAAAAGGACATTTCTGTCCTGAGTAACGCTGAGCCGGGTGCAGGGACACGGTGCTGGCGGAAGGGCAGGGAGATCACCTTAAGATTCCCTCACCTTGTGACTTTCCTGTCTCCAGATGGAAAATCTCAAATGGGAGGTGGAGCAGAAGGAGAGAGAGGTCCAGTCCCTGAGGCAGCAGCTGGGCCTGAGCGAGCAGCACACTGCCCAGGAGCTGGGTGGCCTACAGCAGCTACTGCAGGTACTGCCGGAGCCCTAGCCAGAGGCGGGCACCATCCCCTGGAGGCGGGCGAGTCTTGCGCAAGTGAGACAGGCCCTTCAGAGGCCGACGCCCCACAGCAGTGCAAGCTGTGCTGGGCCGGGGCCCCACGACAAGCCAGTGCAGGGCCGGCTGGTCCAAGATGAGCTTCTGGCCCAGAGAGCATATGGTCTGGGGTGTCAGACCTACGACTATCTTTGGGAACCTGGCTGGGCCTCGGGTGCCTCATCAGATACAACCCTGGCCTAATGGAGCCCCTGAGCTGGGGCACATGCAAATTGGGGCCTTCGCAATATATTTAAGATCCTTTAGGTTTTTGTTTTTTTTGGGTTTTTTTCCAGAGATTTATTCATGTACATGAGAACTGGGGTACAGGTCAGAGGTGCAGGTGGGTGAGAGGACTCACCAGAGACATTGTGGGGAGCAGAACAGGCAGATCCACTGAAACACACTGCTGAGAAGAGCAGTAGGGAAACAGGAGAGGTCTGCCGTGCTATGTGGGTCCACTTCTTGGCCAGGGATTGAACTCGTGCTGCAGTGGTTGCAGATACCTTCATAGTGCTGCGACTTCACCCCTTGTGCCATCACGAGGCCCCAAGATCCTTTAGCTTTTAGAAATCTACGACACTCGGGCCTCCCTGGTGGCGCAACGGGCTGAGCACCGCACCGTGAAGCATCCGCAGCACGGCAGCGAGAGTTCCATCCCTGGCCAGGGAGGGGACCCACATGGCGCCGCAGACCTCTCCTGCCTCGCCCGCTGCTCCCCTCGGCAGTGTGTTTCAGTTTATCCGCCTGTTCTGCTCCCCACTCTGTCTCTGGTGAATCCTCTCATCTCCCACGCCTCTGGTCTGTACCAGCTCTTGTATGTATGCATGCATAAGTAAATAATAACTATATCTATAAAAAATATCTATAAAAAATAACTAAATCTTTAAAAAATCTCCGACTCTCCGTAGGACGTCAGGTCTGAGCTGGAGACGGCACGGGAAGACCTGTCTGTGACACAGAAGGACAAGCTGGCGCTCCAGGCGAAGGTGTCGGAGCTCAAGAGCAGCATGAAGACCCTGCTGCAGCAGAATCAGCAGCTCCAGCGGGGCCTGCGCCGTAGCACAAAAACGGTACTGGCAGCCCCAGGCGCCCCCTCGCCCTCACGTGCCCTGCGTCCACCATGGATGTGGTCAGGCAGGTGGGAGGCAGGCTCCCGGCCAGACCCAAGCTCTGCCTGACCGTCTGGTGTGGGCGTGGACGGCGGTGGAGCTCTCTGCAGCTGGCCGGGTCACTTCACACTGCCACCTCTTAGCACGCTTACCTCTTTTCATGAGCTCCAAGAGCACCTTGTTGCGCTACTGTATGAGCCACACGGGCAAGACCCCCTGCCACCGGTGGGCCCAGGGGCTGCCGGACCGGCGGAGGCCGTGCTCGGTGCCTGCCCCGGGGCTTTCTCAGGTGGGCTGCGCAAGCGTTGCCGAGTGTGCAGAAGCTGCTCAGCGCCCTGCACCTGCCTGTGAAGACACTGGGGCCTGGCAAAGGGGTGCAGGTAGGGAAGCACCAGAGCAGGGAGGTCCTGGCCAAGGCACCCTCGAGGCTGTCGCCTTGGGCTCACCGTGTCCTCGGCGAGAGGCATGTTGTTCGCTGTGCTGTGTCGGGAAGAGGTTGCCTTTTCGAGCTGCCACTCTGGGCCCCACAATTTGCCTAGCACAGGCAGGACAGGGGGTGCGGGCCTCCTGGGCGAAACCTGACCATGTACTTTCAAAACAGAGGAAGGACCTGAAAGGTGAGGCCAGTTCTTCCGGCCCCGTGACACCAGTGAAGATCCCTGACTGCCCTGTCCCGGCCTCCCTGCTGGAGGAGCTGCTGAAGCCGCCCCCTGCCGTGAGCAAGGAGCCCCTCAAGAACCTCAACAGCTGTCTCCAGCAGCTGAAGTACGTGTCAGCGCCACCGAGTTTGCGGGGGTCCGCACACTTGACCCGGGAGGCTCTGTCCTGCGGCCTGGGTGCCCACAAAGCCAAGGGCTACTCAGCGTATGTTCATAGTTGAGGTGGGGTGTTTGGTGCTGACTGGCCCTGAAGCACCCGTAGGTACCCAGGATCTGAGTCTCAAGAAGCCCCAGAGCTGGATGCTGGTGCCTGTCAGGCTGGGCGGAGGGCGGGATGTCGGGGCTTGTCGTGGAGACCCAGAGTGGAGCTGTGGGCGACCTGCCCCTCCGGAGCAGAAGCCCAGGTCACGCGCGGGAGGCTGCAGGGCCGGGAGGATCCAGTGGTCACAGAGTGACTGAAGTAGAACGGCCTTCTTAGTCCCTGAGGCCCGCGATGCTGGGGGCCAGGCCTGAGTCTGGGTACTGGGAGCTCCCCAGGAGGCAGCACTGTGACCCAGCTCCTTCCCCCTAGGCAAGAGATGCACAGCCTGCAGCGCCAGATGGAGGCCCACACGGTGACGGTGCACGAGTCCCTGTCCTCCTGGCCAGGGACGGATCCCGCCACCAGCCCTGCCTCCCAGGGAGAGCACGCCCACCCTGGGGGAGACACGGAGAAGCGCAGCCGGGCAGGGCCTCCGGAGCCCGCCTGGCTGCAGTGAACAGCAGCCACCGTGTGTGTGTAGCCACCCAAAGGAATACTTTTGTCACTGTTATTTATTGGAGTATGTGCTCTATGTTTTTCTAAGAGGTGAAATTTAAGTTCTGCATTTGCCTTCACAGGGAGTGAACTGACAAGTGGAGAGCCAAGGGCTAGGGAAGCCACGGGCAGCAGGCCACAGCCAGTGCCCCCTGTAGAATGCTGGGCACGCCCGGCCGGTAGGGCTCAAGCGGGCCCTGGGCCTGCATGGCCGCATTGGCTCTGGGGGCAGCAGCAGCTGGTTTTGTGGGAGCCACCCCGTGGGGGGCCTGGCCTTGCATTCCTCTTTGTTTCTGTAAGAGCTTTATTTCCCACAGAAATGAGACTTTATTTGCACCTTTGGTTTTTATTGTTCTGTTTTTTAAATACCCGTCCCCGGTAGAATGTACATAAACACTGAAAACCGCAGCCTAACCACTGCGGTGCGTTCAGGAGGGGCCGGTGGCGTCTGTCTGTCGCCTTTGGAATGTCTGCTGCCAGGACGTGAGGGGAGGTGGGCGAGGGCTGTCCAGGTCATGTTCTGAGAAAGATGACTATTTTATTTATCTTCTAAACCAAATATTCTTAGACGCGAGTGTCTCTGGTCCTTCCGCTTTGTGTTTGCGGCCTTCCCTTGTTGTGAGCACGGGTGCCCCTGCATCCTGGTGGCCCCTGCCCCGGCCCTGCCCTCAGCGCCACGGCCTCGGCCACAGTCGCCAGTGGGGTCTGGGGGAGGGGGTGCCTGGGCTCCAGCCCCTGTTTGTACCTAGTGAGGTGTTCCCTGGGGCCCTGGTGGCCACGAAGGGATAGCCTGCCCCAAGGTTCTCTCTTGGACCAGAGCCATGGACGCACGGGCTACAAGAAGTGCCCTCCTGGGCACTGAGAAGGTTTGAGCTGTGACTCCAGCTGGGAGCTAGGGCCACAGGGCCCCTCCAGGCAGTCTGGGCTGGAGGTGGGCATGCTGGGGCAGAAGACAGCCCCCTTGTGGGGAGAAGGTGGGGTGTGCAAGCTGTCCCAGCCCAGTGACGGACCGAAGTCGGGGTCCAGGGTGCTCATGACACAGAGGCTTCGTGTCTCTGAGTCTCCAGCTGTGTCTGAGCTCAGGTGCACTTAGCTTCCCCGCAGGCTCCCCGGGACTGACCCTTGAGCACTTCCTGTAAACGTTTCCTGCTTCTCCCTTAGGTTGGAAGTTGGTTTTGACAAAACTGTTTTTGTACCATTAGAGAAGAAGAAAGGGAATGCATATCCTTGGCCGTGTGGCCAGCTCCCACTCCCTTTTCCAGCTCCTTGCTTGTAAGACCTTGGGGCTGGGTCCACCATCCTCGGCTAACAGCAGGGAAAGAGGAGCCTGCTCAGCACAGATGCCGCAGGGAGGAGAAATCTGCGCCCTCCCCAGTGTGTCCTGTGCTTTGTGCGCACCTGTGCGCCTCTGGGCTATTGTGGGTGCAAGCACCTGGGAGGGAGGTGTGCTGAGTATAGTGCGTGTGCACGCCCTTCAGTGTGGTGTGTGCGTTTGTGCCTGTGCCCTGTGCACACCCGTGAGTGCAGTGTGCCATCACCTGGCTGGTGTCACCTGGGCCTTTTGCTTCACTTTGTGCACACCTGGCTGCTGTGTGCCAGGTGCCCAGGTCTGCATCCTGCATTCTCCCACAAGTCGCCAGGCCTGCACTGGCACATGTACCTCCCAGAAGAGAGTCGCTGAACCACGCTTGGGCAGAAGAAGGTTGGAGGAGCCGAGCAGCCTGGGGCATGCAGGGGGTGGAGAGGGGGTGGCGCCGGCCAAGGCCCTCGTGAGCTGTGGGCCAGGCCTTGCGATGCCCTGGCTTGGCTTGTTTTCCTTGTTTCAGAAACTCTGCACCCTGGCCATCGTGGGAATTCCCAGGGTGCACAGCTCACCCAAGCCTCAGACCTTACTGACTGCCCCTTTGTCCTGCGTCAGGAAGGCACGAGCTGGGCTCTGGGATGGGAATTGGCTCCCACGGAGCCTCTGGGTGGCACCTGTGGTCGGGCACTGGGAGGTCCTGGCTGAGTCCACTCCAGCCTGGGGCTTCAGCTGGGGCCTGCGCCTGGAAGGTGTGAAGATAAAGACGCCTGGTGGTGAGAGGACAGTGAGAGGGGCGTGTGTGAAAAGAGCGCTGCGGAGCCCCTGGCCCAGCGAGGGGCCCGAGCACAGAGGGTGTGCTGGGCCTCTGCAGTGGAGTCTGGGCCCAGAGGGCAAGAGGGTGGCCATGGAGTCCAGCAGTTTGGAGCTGCTGCTTCTGTGACAGCCCCTTTGCAGAGGGTCCTTTCAGGGCAAGGTTACCGTGACGATGAATTGTAACTGAAAAAGCATGTTGGTTTTTTATAAATTTAAGTGTGCTTGGAAAGTCCTTAAATTTTGTGCAATAAACTATTTTTTGGTAAAGATCTTCATTTTTCTTTGGGGGACCCATTTTAATATTTGGGAGTAACATTCATCTCCATATAAACTGTTCAAATACTTGTTTGAAAAGGAATCTCTGCAGGCTCAGGCAAGGGTCACTGGGCCATGCTTGTGCTGGGAAATACGGGGGACACTGCTCTGCTGGTGGGGTGTGGGCCTCGCTCTCCTGTGCCCCACTCCAGCCCAGCTCCCGGCTGGTCACCACAACACGGCCCAGGGTGGCACCCACTTGCACTTGGAGGTGGGTGGGGACCACTGGGCTGGCAGGTCTACGGCCCTCTACGTGGATCAGGACCCACACCCACTGCCACCTCCTAAGTCCACCCCCTATACTCCCACTCCCCACTGACCACAGGACCCAGGCAGCCCCACTGCTTGATTTCCAAGCCCTCTGCCCTGCCCAGCCCCCTCTCCATTTTGGTTCTCGCTTCCTCAGCGAGAGTCTTGGGGCTCCATGGTGGTCTGTGCTGCCCACCACCGGTCTGTACCCCCTCTTCCCTCCTGGGTCAGCCCACCAGGAAGCTCCGCTCCCTCCAGCCAGAGCCAGTGAAAGCACAAGCTTGCATCCCGGTATCCCACTGGGACCCCACAGCCTTATAAGGAGGTGCCTCTGTTCGCAGGAGGCCCAAGTCAGCCTGACACATCCAGCCCGCTCAGAGCACCTGTGCTGTCGCAGTGGGGTTCACGCGCCACACCCGGGCGTGCACACCCTGTCAGGCACACCTGGGCAGGCACGGTGCACAAGAAGAGGAACAAGAGATGAAGCCGGTCTCAGACCTTGAGGCTCGGTGGGTGGTTCTGCACACAGGCCCCTCCAGACCAGACCCACACGTCACCTGCCTGCCTGCCTTCACCCCTCACTCCGCCCCTCAACAAGCAGAGCTGGGTGTAGGGGCTGTCAGGGCATTGTACCCAGAGCTGTTTAGAAGTCAGCTCCCAGGAAGACACCTGCTGCCGCATGGGCCGTGGGCCATCCCAGCTGTGCCAGCCGCTCCTGTCACTGGGGCTGTGCAGCCCACTGGGGGCAGGAGGAGAAGCTGGAAACAGGAAGTGCAACTGCCCTCTCCTCAAATCTTCCTGGCCTACCCAGACACCCCACATCTGCCACTCTGCATGCACCCCTTTGTCATAGTTATCTCTGGGGAATCCCCATTTCTCTTGCATTCTTGAGGAAGGGGCTGGGAGATGGTGCACTTGAGCCTGGCAAATGGACCCCATTGACCAGAGGAGCCTCAACCAGCCTACATCAGGGACCTCAAAGAAACGCAAAAAAACACCACCCCTCCCCTGCTCATTTGCTGTAGAAATGGCAGCTCTGCCAAGAGGTGCCTCTGTAAACCAGATGTGTGTCTGTCTTTTATCCAAGAACTTCTGCAGGAAATCAGCCCCTTTGTACGCCTCCTCTAGGCTAATCAGGAAGCGAGATCTCCATTCTCCTTGCAGGAAACTTGGGCCCTGCTGCCCCCTCACCACGGCGTGACAACCCTCCTGGAGATCTCAGGTTCCCTGCATTGCTGTCCCCCTGACGCCCCAAAGGCGCACATGGGACATGTGGGAACAGCAGGAGCCAGGGCTTGCTCTGGTGAGCAAGAGCACAGAGCCGGCTAGGGTGGAAGACAGCCTGGCCAGATGGCTGCTCCCAGGCCGGTTTCAGTTCCCTGGGTGGGACCCACTCGGTGGGAGTTTACATTGCAAATGAGAGATTCTCCATTTGCATCTCCAAGCTACACAGTATAGGAGTAAGGAGTGGGGGGCTTTCCATACAGTCTGCCTCCTCTCCTCCCCTCGGTTCTACGGGCCAAATCCCTGGTGCTGCCTCTGCTGGTCAGCCACGACTAGCGCTTGGGCCCAGGCTGTCCTCACACTGGCCAGGAGCTGCCTCTGGGGGCCAGGACACGGAGGCGGAAGGCCCCTGGCCCTGCCCAGCTCAACTGGGGAGCCGGAGTGAATCTGCCACGGGTTCTGACGGTCAGTCCGGGATACGGTCAGTCCGGGATGCGGTCAGCGCGCGCCCATTTCAGGAACGCCCTGTACATGCTCACTGGTGCCCCGCTGCCGCCTGCCACCGCCTGGCCCCTGGCCACGGCCCACTGCCCACAGCGTCCTGCCCAACCTGGATATTGCCCCCGCCCGGATCCGCCCCCACCTGAGACTCCGCCCCTCACGCCCAAGACTCCGCCCCCGCCCGGGATCCGACCGCGTCCGAGACTCCGCCCCGCCCGTCTCAAGAGCCCCACCCCGAAACCAGGGCTAGACCCTAGGCTGCCCGCGCTCTGCCTGGAGGACCCCGGCCGGCTGCCCGTGCGCTGCCTGAAGGACCCCGGCCGGGCGGAGAGCGGGCAGCCGGGTCCTGACGGGGATTCCCGGCGGCGGCGATGCTGTGGCCGCGGGTGGCGGCGGCCGAGTGGACGGCGCTGGCCTGGGAGCTGCTGGGCGCTTCAGTGCTGCTGATCGCCGTGCGGTGGCTGGTGCGGCGGCTGGAGAAGCGGCCGCAGGGCCTGGGCCGCCCCGGGACTCCCAGCCCGCCGCCCCGCGTGCCCGCCGACCCGCCCCCCGACCCAGGTAATGTCGCTCGGCCGGTGGGCCCGCGCCCCTCCCGCTGCCCGCCTCCTGCTGGGCCCCCTCGAGCCGGGACTGCACCTCCGAGGCCCGCCTTGACGCCCTCCACCGCGCCGGGTCTGGACCCCCACCCGGCCTGGGCCACCCCGCTCCCATAGGCCTGGACCACCTCGCCTCCCTTGGCCTGGATCCCCTCCCTGGGCCCGGGACCACCCCACCCCCCTCAGTCTGTACCACCCCCACTGACCTGGACTCCCACAGGGCCTGGACCCCCCCCTCCCTTGGCCTGTACCACCCCCACACCCTCCTGACCTGGACTTCTGCTGGGCCTGGGCCCCCTTCCTGGCCGACAACTCGCGTCCCTGCCTGAGACTGTTCTGGGTGAGACCTGGGGGAACCCAGGTGTCCTCACAAACAGGAAAGTGTGTACTGGATGCTAGGTATTGTTTGGCTTGTGACAGACCCCCACGTCCCTTGGTAAGGCGGCAGCTTTGGCTCCTTGCCTGAAAGTCTGGTTTCTCCAGGAGGATAAACAAGAGTTATTCACATACTCTGACCAGAGATGTAACTTTATTAGCACCCCAAATCTTAGGACTAAAGGGGGCCTTGGGGTGACTGACATCTCACGACCTGGCTTTGCATCTGCACAGTGGCCCCAGGAAGTCCCACGAGCAGGAGGCAGAAGCCAGCCGGGTGGGCCCAGCCCCTCTGTCCCTGAGGGTTGCAGACTGATTCGCCTTCTCTCTGCCTTTAGTGAACAGCTGGCGTCCAGTTGCTCTGTCAGCACTGCCGAGGCTTCAAGGAGGACTGAAAATGGCCATCTCAGAGCCGGGCACTTTGTGTGGCTCAAGGGGAACAGGGCTGAGGGACAGTTGGGGTTATCTGTTTTCTCTAAAAATTTCTAATTTTCAAATTCTCATTTTGAAATCATTTTGTATTTATAAAAAACTAACAAAAGCAGCACAAAGCAAATAAACATGTGAAAAGATACTCATCATCACTGGCCAGTAGTTAAGTACAAATTAGGCCCACAAGGAGATAGGACCAGCACTTCCTAGAATGGGCAGAGTACCAAGTACTGAAACTACAAAGTTTGGCAGTTCCTCAGGACGTTAAACTTGCTCTGTACTAATGTACTAAGTACATTAACCTAAACCTTACAGTACATAAACACAAATACACTAAGCATAGGTCATTTATCCTTGAGAAACGAGACTTTTTTTACACAAAACCCGTTTTGATTATTTATAATTTATCTGGAGTTGCTAAAAATGCAAAACAGCCTAAAGGCATGTCTGTCAGAGATGACGAGCTGTACCTGTGGGTTGTGGGCAGCTGCCCCCGCCAGGGGCCTGTGCTCCCTGGCCCAGCACATGGACCCCGTTACCCGGGGTCTATGCAGTGCGGCCATGCAGACGGGGCAGTGGCTGCAGAGGCCAGGCCCTAGGAGTTTGGATGTGGCAGCAACAGGGGCCTTGGTGGTGATGGGCGGTTGAGTGAGCGACCAGGTCTGCCCATACGAGAAGTGCTCGTGGGCTACAGGGCAAGATGCCCAGAAGGGAATAGCTGCAGGACCTGGAGTCCCGACCTGATCAGGTTGTTCTTCACTGGGAGGGGCTGGCTCAGACCCCCGGCCTCTCTAGAATTCTTCCTGAAACCCGTTCTTAGGCTTCCCAGTGCCAGCATCTCACCTGGTCACAGGAGCACAGGAAATCCAGGGCATGAGACACTCAGCCCTTTCCCCCTTCTCGATGGCCTAGTGTTTGTGTCTCTGGCACATTCCTTGGTGTCTAGCTTGCATCTGCGTCTAGCCCACGTGTGGCCAGCTGCCCTGCAGCCTGTCCACACCAACCTGTCAGTGATGTCTCGGGGACAGCTGAAGCCTCTGCATTACCTGTAGTGTCCATGAGGGCTATGCTCTTGCTGGGCTACAGAGCTAGGTTGCTCCAGGAATGCCCGTTGCACAGCGGTTGGGGCCCTTTGCCTCGGATTGGCTCTGTCGTAGGCACCAGGTCGGCGCTCCTGCCTGCCTGTCCCTGACTTGCAGTTCGCTGACCCCGTCGTTTTGGTTTGTAGTCCAAACCAAACTTGGGGAGTCTCTCCCATTTTTCACTGAGTTTGTGAATCACAAATGTCTCTAAAAATCAAGGCCCGTACAGTCCATAAGAAGAAGAAGCTCTCGGGCCCGAGTCCACTGTCCACTCCACCGGCTCCCTGGTGACTGGCCTGCTGGTCTCTGCTTCACCCCCTCTCTGTGCACACACAAGCGGGCACTTGTGCCCTGGTCTGAGGATATTAGTAACAGACAAGTTTCTGTTCAAATTGCTGTCCTAGAATGTTCTGTGTTCTGCAGAATTAGGAGTCTGTATTACAGCACCTTTGAAGCCCTGGAGCTGACATTATGGGTGATTTGTCAGTGTCAAACAGTGGCACAGACATCACAGGCGCTACTTTATCTACTTCTCATTGCAGCCCTGGAAGGAGAGCTGTTGTTATGCCATTTATAGAGGAAGAAGCAGAAGCTGAGAGTTTGAATCACTTGCCGAAGGTCACACAGTCCGTGACCGAGTGTAGTGGGTTGTTCTATGTAGGACTTGCTTGTTGCACGGACAAAGCTCCTTTCATATTAGTGTGGCACTGGAGTAAGGACACAGGGTGGTGTGAAAAGTGGAGAGTGGCCCAGGGTGATGACTCCCTCTGTGCTGTCCCAGCAGCCTGCCCCCTCCCTCCCTGCCGCCCCCCTTACCCACCTCTCCTTCATGACTTCCACTGCCCTGTGCCTTGGCACCACTACCCAGCTGCCTCTAGTGTGGAGGAAATCACCTCCTGGGTGGGATCCTGAGGTCAGTATGCCCCCTCAAGTTATTTGGCCCATTTAGAGGGGGCTGTACAGTACATTCATTGTAAAAGACTGATAACCTCTTCGCAAATAACGAGACAGCTTTGAAATCTTGGAGCTGGGTGCGAAGAAGTCGCACCATAAAATTTATTTATTTGTGCATACGAGAACTGGGATACAGGCCAAAGGCACGGGGGGTAAGAAGATTCACCAGAAAGAGTGAGGAGCAGAACAGGCAGATGGACTGAAACACACTGCTGAGGGAGCAGCGAGCGAGGCAGGAGAGGTCTGCTGCGCCATGTGGGTCCCCTCCCTGGCGGGGATTGAACTCGTGCTGCTGTGCTGCAGATGCGTCCCAGTGCAGCACTCAACCCGCTGCGCCACCAGGGAGGCCCACACCAAAAAATTTTTAAAGAAATATACAAAGCAGGCCCTCCCTGGTGGCGCAATGGATTAAGCAACGCACTATGAAGCAAACTGCAGCCACTGCAGCAAGAGTTCAATCCCTGCCGCTGCCTGGGAGGTGACCCAGATGGCATGGCAGACACATCCTGTCTCACCTGCTGTTCCCCTCAGCAGTATATTTCAGTTGATCAGCCTGTTCTGTACCCCACTCTGTCTCTGGTGAATTTCCTCACCCCCTACACCTCTGGCCTGTACCCCAGTTCTTGTATGCATAAATAAATCTTAAAAAAAAAATACACAAAGCAAAGAAGGTTACCATAGTGGCCCCTGCTGTTTCCCAGCGACAACAGGTCCTGGTTTCCCTTCCCCCAGTGCCTCCACCCTGGCTTCAGCCAGGTGTGTGCCAGCGTGCCCAGTCCTCACTTCCTCTCTCTGTGTGTTCTCGCCCTCTAGTGGCCCAGCTGGGTGTCTCCTAGACCCTTCTGAGCTGTGTGTCTGCCTCCTTGTTGCGGCTCAGTGGGCCACACTGCCAGGACCCACCAGGCCCATCTCAAACTCCTGGCTTGTGGTCCGGATACCGGCCAATCTGCCTCCCGGGGCTTTGCTCCAAGTTAAACCAGGTAGCAATGGGTGTCTCCCCCAGGGGTGCCGCTGCCTCTGGGGCAGGGCAGCATCCGGTGTGGGGCCATGAGGGCCACTCAGTGACCGAGTCCGTCGGCCTTGATTGTGTCTGGGTTGCTAGAAGTTAACAAGCAGGGCCTGTGGGGCCTCGTAGGCTGCGTGGGCTCCGCACAGTGCGGGGAAACCCTGGGGGGATGAAATGCCGAGGGCTTGCTCCTCTGCCAGCTGCTGTCCAGCAGAGGAGAGGTGCTTGCAGCCGTCACACCTTCTCTCGTTCTGGCCTAGGTGGGGCAACCATGGATGCTATCTTAGCCCGACTGAAGCTCTTGAACCCAGACGACCTGAGAGAGGAAATTGTCAAGAACGGATTGAAATGTGGCCCCATTACCTCAACTACAAGGTTCATTTTTGAGAAGAAACTGGCTCGGGCATTACTGGAGCACAGAAGCACCCTGCCTGGTGCCCTCCCCGAGCAGAAGGCTACAGGGGCCCCCACTCTCGGCCCGGATGCACAGCGGGGTCTGCACTCTGCTGCTGGGGTCCAGGCCAATCAGGCCGACCTTTCTGAAGACAGAGACTTCGGTTACAGCGTGGGTTTGAACCCCCCGGAGGAGGACGCTGTGACCACCGAGACCCGCCCTGCACCCTTCAGCACCGCAGCAGCCACGGACGGCCACAGGAGCGGTGTGGGCACTCCTGCAGAGCCCCCTCTGTTCTATGGCGTGTGCCCAGCGCTGGAGGATGCCCCCGTGAGAAGCGGTAATGTAGCAGGTGGGCTTCCTTCCCAGGTGGGTGCATCCCAATAGGGAGAGGCAGTTTTGAAAATCACAAGCTTCAGAGGAGAAGAAAGGATTTGCCACCATATTCTCCTTACCCCAGGTTAATCATTGTTAGCATTTTGTAAGAACTTTCCTGAATTTTTTATAAATCTGTATGTGATTTTTTTTTTTTTTTTAATTTCAGAGAGTTGGATTCGCTAAGGTTTTTTCCACCTCTAAATATTTATTGGCTGGCTGCCTCTTGTTGGTTAGTCATCTTTTTTCAATTCAGTGTATTGCAGCACTTTTTGTGTTAATGCAAGTGGTTGATAAAAGTAAAAACCATTTGCACCATCCACAGTTGCAATTTTAAAACAACTGAACTAGCGCTGGAGAGGATTGGTGGGAGCCAGAGGCTGTGAGGCCAGAAGTGGCACAGTCGTGGTGACTCTGCTTGTGTTGATGTCCCAAGGAGGAGATGGGCTGGACACATCGTGCGCGTGGCTGTTTATGGGAATTTTTTTTTTAAAGATTTATTTATTTATGCATACAAGCACTGGGGTACAGGCCAGAGGTGTGGGGGGTGAGAGGATTCACCACAGACAGAGCCGGGAGC
>JAGFMF010011719.1:4810486-4872281 GCA_019455555.1 Galemys pyrenaicus | reverse complement strand
TTTATGGGAATTTTTTAAAGGAAATTTTGTGAGATCATGATGCAGTTTCCATTTGTTTTTTGTTTTGTTTTTTAAAGATTTGTTTATTTATGCATACAACAGCTGGGGTACAGGCCAGAGGTCCGGGGGTGAGAGGAGTCACCAGAGCAGAGTGAGGAGCAGAATAGGCAGATGGACTGAAACACACTGCTGAGGGGAGCAGCGGGGAGGCAGGAGAGGTCTGCTGCGCCCTATGGGTCCCCTCCCTGGCTGGGGATCGAACTCACGCTGCCGTGCTGCGGATGCTTCACAGTGTGGAGCTCAACTGGTTGCGCCACCAGGGAGGCCCCTCTATTTGTTTTTGATCTGTACTTTGAAAAGCTTACATATATGTTGTGTATACAACTTACAAAGTAAAGGTGAGGCTTTTTCCTCCTCCCCACCCAACCTGACTGCAGACGTGACCCTTGTATACCTGACTCTAGCTATAACCTTGTATGTCCTTCCTGACCTTACTGTTTTGCCGACGTGTAAATCAGGATGGTTTTTACCTTTAACATTTTCTTTTAAATTTAACAAGTTTATGTTGACTTGTACATTGCTTTTAATTGTGTAATAGCAGTTAAGTAGAAGTGTCAGGTCAAAAGGTAGCTTTTATTTTTAATTGAAATATAATGTTGGTTTATAACAGTCTATGTCATAGGGGACAGGTTCACACCTCTTCAGCTGTCCACACCACATCCACCACCAGCACTGATAATCCTCCATTTTTCAGTGTTAGCCGCCCCCCAACCCTCATGCTCCCTTCTTGTGTACCTCAGTTCTGCAGTCAGATTTCTAGGATTTATTTTGCTTTAATTTAGTCTGTTCCCTTATATATTCCACATGAGTAACATTGTCTGGGATTTGTCTTTCATCCCCTCCAATTCCATCCGTGTTGTTGCATATGGCAGGAGGTTAACCTTTTTATAGCTGAGTCGTACTCCATCGTGTCTGCCGACCGTGTCTTCTTTAGCCACTCACTTGCCTTTGGTCACTTAGCTGTTTCTGTAACTTGGCTGCTGTATATAGTGTGGCGGTGGGCGTGGGGTGTGTATGTCTTTGCAGATTAGAGCTCTCCTGTTCTTCGGGCCGTGTCTAGTCATGGGTTTGCTGGGTTGCATGGAGTTTCTGTTCTTTGAGGGCTCTCCATACTTGCTTCCACAGCAGCCACATCTGCTTCTATTCAACCAAAGGCGTGTGAGGGCTCAGAAGCTGTGTGTTTTCAAAACTGAAAACTTCCGCCCTCCAAATATGTTGCCATTCACTGTGCAGGAGAGAACTTTCTGGTCTCTGCAGTTTAACACTGAGCACACAGCTTAGCTAAGAAAGGAAAACGGGAGCCACTTCTGCTTTGCCACCACACCACCTGCCACTGAGCTGCTGAGTGCGGGAGCCTCCACCTTGTCTGGCTGGTACCTTGTTCACATTGCCAAGCACAGTCTTACAGAATCGTCGGCCACTTTTAGAGGTCGTGGACACAGTCTTCTGTTGTAACTTTCCCATCACTTGTGTTTTACATGTGTGAGAGCTGAATCAGAACTCGATGATGATAACTCCCTACAGAACTGTAGTTTTTTATAAAATAGGAAGTATTGTCTTTGAGTATATTAGGTTTCTTAGTGTGTTTAGAAAGGAATTCCCAGCTCAAATCATGTTTAAAATTCTCTGGAATTACTTGCTTTTGTCAGTTTTTTAATTTGCCTTTTTGCTATTATTTTTATTTAGATGTTACTCTTATGAATTTCGTTTTTTAGTGTGGCTGGTGTCCCTTGGAGATTCAATTACAGATAAAATCTGTATCATTTTATGCCCACACATGAATATAGAAACCAACTATGTCCTTTTGTCTGGCTGAGTTTTTCCCTCAAGAATAAAACTCTGGGCCCGCCCTGGTGGCGCAGTGGGTTGAGCAACGCATTATGAAGCAAACCACAGCCACTGCAGCGCGAGTTTGATCCCTGCCACCAGCCAGGGAGGGGACCCACATGGTGCAGCAGACCTCTCCTGTTGTGCCCGCTGCTCCCCTCAGCAGTGTGTTTCTGTCAATCTGCCTGTTCTGAGTCCTGTTCTGTCTGGTGGATTCTTTCACCACCCCACACCTCTGGCCTGTACCCCAGTGCTTGTATGCATAAATAAATAAATCTTTAAAAAAAAAAGAATAAAACTCTGGGGGGGCCTCCCTGGTGACTCAGTGGGTTAAGCAACGCACTATGAAGCAAAATCCAGCCACTGCAGCACGAGTTCCATCCCTGCTGACGGCCTGGGAGAGGACCCACGTGGTGCAGCAGACCTCTCCTGCCTCGCCCGCTGCTCCCCTCAGCAGTGTATCTCAGTCCATCTGCCTGTTCTGCTCCCCACTCAGTCTCTGGTGAATACTCTCACCTCTGTGACTCTGGACTGTACCCCAGTGCTTGTATGCATAAATAAATAAATCTTTAAAAAAAAAGAATAAAATTCTAAAGCACTAATGTCGGAAGAGCAGTCAGGGCCTCTGGGTGGAAATGAACTGGCCCAGCTACACATCTTTAATTTTCCTTCATTGTTTTTCGAATGCAGAAAGGATTCATGTTTATGAAGACAAAAAAGAGGCACTGCAAGCTGTCAAAATGATGAAAGGGTCCCGATTTAAAGCCTACTCACGTCGAGAAGATGCTGAGAAATTTGCTAGGGGGATTTTTGATTATTTCCCTTCTCCAAACAAAACCTCCATGCCAGCATCTCCTGTGAAAACAGCCCCACTCTCTACCAACGGTGGCTTGAAAGGTAAATTGCACAGTGGTTCGCATCTGGATGTGTGTCTCGAACTTACCTGCAGGCACTTTGTGGCCTCTTTCCTCACCCACGGCGCCTGGCTTTCTCCAGTTTACTGGTGAGTAGAGTGCTGGGCCTGGCCACGGAGAGCTGAGGAGAACGGGTCAGTCTGGTCTGGGGGCCTCAGGGGCAGAGACCGTGGGCTGACAGACCAGGCGTCACTCGCTGGCCCCAGAGCTGGCGAGGATGCAGACCCAGGACAGGGCAGTGAGCCCCCGCTGTTTCCTCTGTCTCGGCTTCCTCCCACTGCCTGTGGATTCAGGGTCAACTTGGTGCAAAACCCGGCCTATCACTTTGGCCTCGTTCAAGTTCCCAGAGCTCTTAGTGGTCCCACTCCCTAGGCTGCTGGGCTTCCCGGGGGAGACCCCCTCCTTCCAGTGGAGAGTCCCACCTGCCCCTGCCTGCTGTCCTTGACTCAGCTGTAGGTCTTCTAGAGGGAACCATAATGATGTCAGCCACAGATCTCTGTCTTCACGGTCTGCACACGCTAAAGCAGGCTCACACGTGTTCACACTGACTAAAGCGCAAGGGCGGGGGGGCGCCGACAGGGGTGTGTGGGTCCTGCTGGGCTCCCTGCCTGTGGCCTGGCCCGTCCACCAAGACCAGGCCCCAGCTGGATCCAGCCGCTTTGCTGCTGTCACCACTCACACGGCACAGCAGGTGTCGGGCCCCGGAGTGGCTCGGTCACAGTCTGTGTTCTGGTCCAGCTGGATTGTAGTCTCTGGCCTGGGGTGGGGCCAGTACTTGTGGAGTTAACGCCCCTAAATCCTGTCTGTCAGATGGCCTGTGCTTCTCTGAGCCAGAAGCCACAAACAGGGAGCGCGCGAACAGCTACAGAAACCCCCGCACGCAGGACCTCACTGCCAAGCTCCGGAGGCTGGTGGAGCAGGGAGAGGACAAGGCCTTTTCTGACCTCGTCTGGAGCAACCCGCGGTATCTGATTGGCTCAGGGGATAACCCGACCATCGTGCAGGTGAGCCTGCCTGTGGCACCCTGGGCTGGGCGGCACCAAGCAGAAGCTGAAAGTCTGCCACTTCCCATAGGAGGGGTGCAGGTACAACGTCCTACACGTGGCCGCCAAGGAGGGCCAGGCCCCTATCTGCCAGCTGATCTTGGACACCCTGGAAGACCCGGAGTTCATGCGGCTCATGTACCCAGACGACAGCCCCCACATGCTGCAGAAGCGCGTCTGCTACATCGTCGACCTGTACCTGAACACCCCGGACAAGGCGGTACTTGCCCTGCTGGGGGGGCGGGGCAGTGGCAGGGGTATGGCTGGCGTCAGAGTAAGGCTATGCTCCTGGTGCTGTGGTGTTGGCTGTGTCCCTGCCCTGGGCGTGCCCTGTCGCTCCGAGCACCCGCCCTCCTGGCCATCGGGAGGCCTGAGCTGGACTGGAACTGGGCGTGGGTGCCCAGGCTGAAGGTATGTCAGAAAGTTTGGGTACCTTCCATATTCTGTGCATATCTTTTTTCCCACTGAGCATCACATTAGGAACCGCTCACATGGGGCTAGCAGTTCCAGTGGGATGATTTCAGTGATATGTAAGGTTTAAGTGGGATTCTGAGCAGAAGAGTCCGTGCAGCTACATAAGGGGACATGGTGGGGTGAGGCCACACCGTGAGCTCTGTGGGAGCAGGGTCCGGCTGTGCCCTGAGCCCGCCCGGGAGTCTACAGCCCCACGCACCTGCTCCCTGGCTGAGAGCCGCCAAGCCCTGTGGACACAGGTACGGCAGCTGGAGGATGCGAGGCCTGGGTCAGCCAGAGACGTCCGGGACCTGGAGCTGCTCTGTGGGAGTGAGGGCGGGCCTGGGGGTCAAGTTAACGGAGCTCATGGGGGAGGCCCGACGCTCTGCAGGTGTTCCTGTAGGCGGCACACTGAAGGCCTCAACGAGACACGGCCCAGGGGGCTGGCCATAGGGGAACTGTTGCTGGCATATTGTTTACAGAAGCGGCGTTTTGTGGTCTTAGTTCTTGGTTATTTCTCTGCCTTAGAGTGACCCTGGGAAATGCAGTGTAAGCAGCATATCTCCTCACCTCCACAGGCCTACGACACACCGCTGCATTTTGCTTGTAAATTTGGGCACGCGGACGTCGTCAGCGTACTCTCTTCACACCCTTTAATCGTGAAAAACCCAAGGAACAAATACGATAAAACCCCTGAAGACGTGAGTACCCACAGTGCGCTGCCGCGCTGCTCTCAGCAGCAGCTCCGTCTCATCGGTGCCTTCTGCCTGTGCCTGGGGCTGTCCAGGGTCGAGAGGGCAGGACAGGGGGCGCCATGCTGAGGACCTGCTGACCTCAGCGGCCTGTCCTGCCCAGGCTGGCCAGCACCCACGCCGTGCTCCCGCCAGAGCCTGCTGGAACAGGATGCCTGTGGCCCCTGTGGGTCGAGCAGAGGGTGCCCTGCGGGGCAGGGCGTGACTGTGAGGGGAGTGTGTGGGCTTGGCGAGGGTGGAGGGAGGCCTCCCGCCCACCCACCCACTGGTGTCTCAGGGCCGGCCTTGTGTCCTCCCGCCACTCCCCAGTGGGCCTGGAGTGAGGTCCCTGAGTGGTGGCCTCTGCACTGCGGGGCCTGGCTCCACCCTGCATGTCTTCAGGGTAAAGTGCAGCTTGGGGATCCACGCTGCAGTTGAGCGGATTTCCTTGTCATGTTACTTAAGAATAGAATCTTACTATTGTAATCTCAGTGAGATGGCGATTCTGCGCCTTCCATCGTCCCTTCTTCCCGGCTTCTCTCTGCCTCTAGCAGGAATGTTCTCATTTCTCCAAGGGCTGGGAAGTTGGTTCCCACGGCTGCAAAAATCTGGCACTCGTGTGCATACTGGGTCAGGTCTCCCTTCAGGCCTCCTTGGGCCGTGGGTGGGCTGCAAGGAGCAGGCCACACGCAGTCCTGTGGGAGGCTCCAGGGCTGCCCTGCAGCATGTGGTTTGCCTGCCAGCACGTGTCCCCGTATCCCTGTGCCTGTGCCCACGGAGGCTCCTGTGGAGGGTGGGGCGGCGTGGGGGACGCGGTTCTCCGGTAACCCCAGAACACCAGCTTCTGTCCCTGGCTCTAAGTTTCACAGAACATTCCAGAAGAAGGACTATGCTGTCCAGATAGTGTATGATCTTGGGCCTTAGGGAGTATCAGCGTCAAGATTCTTCCCTTGTTTTGCTGACCAGAATTTTTCTTTATCAGATTTTAATGACACGAGAGCGTGATAGGACCTGAGTGCTCTCACATTCTGTTTTTTAAATAGGTTATTTGTGAAAGAAGCAAAAGTAAATCTGTGGAGCTGAAGGAGCGGATCAGAGAATATTTAAAGGGTAAGATGCATGTGGGCCAGCGTGGAAGGGGCCTGGCACTGAGGTCTCCGGCCCCATGGTCACTCCTGCCCCTCAGCTGCCCTCCATCCTCACAGAGCCCCTGCCCTGTGGCTGGGGCCCTCCCAGAGCAGCGAGTTGCAACTGACTGTTGCCAGTGGGCCAGGGGTCTCTGAGCCCTTCGGGGCCTGTCTTCTCAGGCAGAGAAGTGAGCAGGAGCAGCCAGTCTAAGCCCCTGGCTGCAGGGGCTTGGTCTGTCAGAGGCCTCCTGTGGGTCCTTTCCTCTGACCCTCGGCCTCAGAACCACCTCCCTGCCGCCCTGCCCCACCATGGCCAAGCTGGTCACCCTTCCCTCCCACTCCCACAACAGGGCCCACTGGGCTGGGCACTGAGCTGGTGGCAGCTTTACCTGCTGGGCTCGTAGGGCCCACTGCCCTGGCCCACGCCCTGCCATCGCCTGCTCTAGCCAGTAGGCCGAAAAGGTGCCTCCCTGCCGTCAGAATGTGCAGCAGGGCCTGGGAGCCCTCTGATCTGCCTGTGCCAGGGTTTCCAGCCCTAGCTAGGCCCCTTGGGCTCCACCCCAAGTCCACTGCATGCTCCTGGCTCTTCCCACTGCCCCGCGGCGCCCCCCACCCCGACCTTGTTTCCTCCAGGTCACAGCACTGTCCACAAGGGTTCACTCACACGACACTCTCAGCTGAGCCCCTGGCCACTTGCTGCCTCTCCCCAGCAGGGGGCGGGGCTCTTTGTGTGTCTGACACACTCTGGACACAGGCTTGGGGGCCTGCAGTGGGTCTCAGAGCGTGTGTCTCCCCAGGCCACTACTACGTTCCACTGCTGAGGGCAGAGGACATGTCTTCTCCCGTGATTGGGGAGCTGTGGTCCTCGGACCAGACAGCCCAGGCCTCTCATGCCCGCCCTGGGGGAGGCGGCCCCCGAGACCCTGTGCTGACCCTGAGAGCCTTCGTGGGGCCCCTGAGTCCGTCCAAGGTGAGTGGCGGAAGCTTCTGGCTCCTGTTCCTGACTGCCCAGCAGTGCCGGGCGTCCAGCCCCTGCTTTGTACTTGGCCCTCGAGGCCAGGGCTCCTGGAGCCCCAGGGCTGGGCGCTGGAACTTCCTGGTGTATGCTGGAGGAACACAGGTCGTGGCCCGGCTCTGCCCGCTGGGACGCTGGGCCTCTGCCTGCACCTGGCCTAAGGGTCCTGCTGGGGCTTCAGAGCTGTCTCCAGACAGGGATGTCAGGGCCGACCTGGGTGCACAGAGCAGGGCCCTGGTGACCAGCTGCGGGAGGGGCCCAGCCCTCCCCCACAGGCCTTAGGCTCCCTGCGCTGCACAGCCCAGCTGAGCTCTCCTCGCAGGCAGAAGACTTCCGCAGGCTCTGGAAGACTCCGCCTCGAGAGAAAGCTGGCTTCTTCCACAGCGTCAGGAAGTCGGATCCCGAGAGAGGCGCTGAGCGAGTGGGCAGGTGCTCCAAGGGCGTGCGCACAGGGGCTGGTGGTTCCCAGGGGCCCCGCAGCCTCTCCTTGGGGTAGAGGGGACTGAGCCCCCCGGCAGGTGTGGCTGCGGCCAGGAGACAAGAAGCGCCTCTGGTGTTTCTTCCATATACGCCGCCAGAGTACAGCGTGGGCACATGAAATTACACTGTGGTGTTTGAGCTTTTTCTCAAAATGTACCCAATTTCGGGTTTACGACCTGTAACCGTGAAGGCTGTCCGCATGCTCACATGTGGCCAGACCAGCATCCCCCAGCTTCACACAGCTGTGCTGGGCGTCTACGGTGGCCTCACATTGGCTCGCCTGCGACCTCTGACCTCTGGTGTCCCTCAGAGTGATGGGTCAGGTTTCCTTCCCTCCCTGCCCCGTGCCGCTCAGGGCCTCTGGCGCACAAGCCCGGGGAGGGGGCTGGGTTGGGGCGGGCCTCTTCGCGGGCACAAAGGCACACTGACACTGAGCTGTGTTCCCACAGAGAGCTGGCTCATGAGCTGCGGTACCCCTGGGCCGAGTACTGGGACTTCCTGGGCTGTTTTGTGGACCTCTCCTCGCCGGAGGGCCTACAAAGGCTGGAGGAGCACCTTGCTCAGCAGGACATGGGCGGCAAGGCCCAGCAGGAAGCAGGGGACGAGACCTGTGCCCGGGAGGAGGCCCCCGCCTTTGGTGAGAACGTGGTGTCCACAAGGACCCTGCCTTGCCCTCTCCTCAGAGGGAGGCGAGTGGGCCCAGGCTGGGTTCCCTCGGTGTTGCCCTCACCCCCTAGGGGCTCTGGGTGGGGCTGGGCTCCTGGGCCAGCACCCTGAAGAGCTGCTCTCTGTCCCCAGCCTGGCCTGAGAGGAGCAGCGGCTCCATTTCTGTAAGGGCGTTTCTCGACGAGGAGGAGGACACGAGGTCAAGGGAGGTCGCCAACCAGCAGGAGACGGCATGGGGCCCTGCCCAGCCCCCCGCAGGCACCTCTGGGGACCCAGGTGGCCATAGCTGGCCCCTAGGGCCGAAGACGAGTCCCGCAGCTGCCAGGACCGGCCCCCATGGCAGCGAGGACCGCCTCCTTCACCCCCCCAGCAGCAGCCAGGCCTCTGGTGTGGAGGGGGGCCCGCCGCCACCCATCTCTGGCTTGACTGCTGAGTTTGATAGACTGAATTTGCAGAGCGTAGGAAGCAGCTTTCCTAGGACACCCAGCAGAAAAGCAGAAGCTGGAGATGAGGCCCTGGCGTCAGGAAGGGATGCGGCAGAAAATGACTCACTGGCACCAGACAGACTCCGAGCCCGAGGGAGGGTGGAGAGGGAAGTGGCAGCAGACACCGCCAGGGTGTCCTCAGGCCCCGACGGCCCTGGGCAGAGTGGCCCTGAGTCCTCAACGCCTTTGGGGGGACCCGTCCGGAGGCGCTTCCTTTTCGGGTAAGTTGGAAGAGATGAGAGGGCCCAGGCTGGGAGGGGGTGCAGGGCCTGTTGGGTCTACTCCTTCCACGCCCATGCGGCTCATCCTCTTCTCGGGGTGCTTTCCTGGGAGGCCGCTGCCCAAGTGGGGAAGAGCTGTCCTCAGATGAGTCCATCTGAAGCCCGCCGTGGGTCCATCACTGTCCTCCGCGGCAGACCACACGCCCGCAGGGCAGCCCTGGAGCCTCCCACAGGCCGGCGCACGGCTGGTGCCCGCCACCTGTGCTGTGCGGGCTCCGAGTGAGGGGGCGGGTGGGAGTCTGGTTTCAGCCACAGGGTGAACTGTTTCTCCTCGCCTTCCAGGGAGGAGCCGTCCAAGCTGGACAGGGATGTCCTGGCAGCTCTGGAGCACGTGTCTGTGGATCCCGGCCAGTACCCCGCCGTGCACAGGTGGAGGAGTGCCGTCCTGGGCTTCTCCCCCTCGGACAGACAGAGGTATTGCTGGGCAACGGGCGCTGGTTTCTGAGGGCGGTGGGTCACCGCCACTGCAGCTGTCCACCGATTGTGGGCAGGCGGGCAACACACCACAGTTTCAGGGATCAGTGTGCTGGGGTGCAAGTGTCTCCTCGCCTGTCCTCAGCCTGGTGTCCCTGCTGACACTTTCCCTTCTTTTCAGCTGGCCAAGCCCCGCCCTGAAGTCTCAGCTGGTGGATCCGGGTCACCCTCGCAGCAGCTGCAGCCCCACGAACAGCGCTTCCTCCAGGGGCAGCCCAGGAAGGCCTTGCCCGGCCCCGCACTCCCCTGGCCTGGGTAACCCCGGGCGCTACAGCCCAGCTCGCGGGGGCCACCTCCGGAGGATGGTGCTGCTGGCCCAGCCTGCTGGCCTGTAGGCGCCTGGCTCCCCCTTCCCAGAAAGGGTGCCGTGTTTAGTACTAAAACTTCACGAAAGAGTATGTTCTGCTTAATTTATTAATCCTCACGTTGAGGATGGAAGAGTTATAGGTCATGCACGTTTTCTGTATAAGGTCAAGGATAAGTTGCTGTTGGGGATAAGTTGACATGAGAACGCTCGGATAGCGTGTTCTGGGGATGGCTAGTGGCTGGCAAGGGGCACGTGGGGCTGGGCTGCTGGCATGCCCTCCCAGGGGGCCTAGGGGTGCCCGTTCAGCTCCTGGAAAGGGGTGTTTGAGGGAAGGCTGTTGTCACTCTGGCTCTGACACAAGAGCCCTCTGCTCTGCCCCCACCCAGATGCTGAAGTCCAGGAATAAATGAACCTTGATTTTCAGACACACATTTGTAAGTTGGGCCATCAAACATGCTTAGACTAGCGACCACAGGCACAGCTCTTCCGGGGAGTTTTCCTGCAGGTGGCAGCAAAGCTGCGCCAGCAGGGCCACTCCACCTTCCCTGGGGCCCCCGACTCCTGGTCAGGATTTACCCCATTTCGGTCATCGTAGTCAGGTCTCCTCTGTGAAGGACGCTTGGGCAAGCCCTTCCAGCAGCTTGGGTGAGCCCGGTGTCACCATGGGTGCAGCTTAGTTGCGCTTCCCTGGGAACCTCAGTGCCTTTTGTACACCTTTTCCCCTGACCTTGCTTTTGGGACTACGCAGTGATATTAAGTAGGTCTAAGTTTGTATACGTTCTGAATCGAAACTTGTATAAAGTCTATTTCTTTGACCTGGTAACCGGAGACCGGCCAGCGTCCTGCAGGCCGAGCTGGGTCCAGCCGCAGGTGGGCTGCACGGGGCTTGTGCTCGGGTAGCTCACGGTCCAAGAGCAGCACCTTCTTCACGAACCCTGGTCACACGGGGTGTCCTCAGGGGAAGCTGGGTGGGTGCCGTGGCCCTGTGGCCTGTCGGCGGGTCTAGGTGGGCCCAGCTCCCAAGCAAGTGCTTTGTTGCGCCTTTGGTGATTTTTATGTTTTTAAAAATACTTAACAAAATAAATTATCTTTAAAACTATGCGGTAGTAATTTTACGCTTCTGGAAAGCACTTTTCCCTGAGCCAGGGCAGTGCCCATTGGAGACGTGCAGGTGGTGCTGGGACGGGCTGCAGCACCCGCAGGCTTGGCCCCTTCTCTCCTGATGGCCTGGACACTGCCCAGCCCTCACCGCCCTGGACCACAGGGCCCAGAGGGGCGCCCACCAGGTTGGCAGCAACAGGGGGCTCCTCTTTGCATGATTTGGACGTTCCAGGTCTCTGCGGCTCCCAGAGGGCGTGACCGCCTAGGGTTGGCCACCTGTTGGGAGGTCAGGCTCCGTCACTGTCCTTGCAGCGTCTGCCCGCTGGCCTGCCAAGGTACGTGCATTGTCTCGTTGCCACTTTGCATTCAGCTAGCACATCACACCTATGCAAGTTTTTTTCTGGCTTGCCCCAGAAGAAAATGTCACTAGGGCTTCCCTGGTGGCCGGGGGTCAGTCTCAGGAGTCACCACTGCGACCTGAGTCTAAGCCCTGGTGAGGGAGCTGACCCACAGGGTGCAGCAGACCTCTCCTGTCTCCCTGCTGCTCCCCTCAGCAGTGAATTTCAGTGGATCCACCTGTTCTGCTCTCCACTGTCTGGTGAATTCTCTCATCCCCCACACCTCTGGCCTGCACCCCAGGTCTTGTATGCATAAACAAAATCTTTAAAAAAAAAAAAAAAAAAAAGCTGGTGAACACCACAGCAGGTATAAGCCACCAGGTGGTGCTGTAGCCCCTGCTGTGTGGCTCTGGGCCAAGTCTTCGGTGCCCTCAGGTCTTGGGCCCATCCAGGGGGCCTCCTGCCCTTCAGCCTACATGCATCTGCAGTTGGTGCCTGCCCACTCCCCTCCCCCAGGGTCTGGTACATGCCAGGCCTGATCAGCAGCCAGCCACAAGGGAGCCACCTGTACCTGTACCGTCAGGCCTCGCCAGCCAGGGCTAGCACCACCCATCACTTCTGTGGCGCTGGGAACTGGCACAGGCCCTGTCTTGCTTATCAGAATGTTTCTGGGCTGTGGTGCTGTGGAGCATGCGCCTCAGCTGCCAGCCACACCCACAGATTGTTTCCTTCATACAAGAACACTTGAAACTGTGAACCAGTAAAATAAAAATTTACTTCATGGTTATTTCCAAAGTTGACAGAGAAAATGGACCACATATCGTTATCGTACTAACTGCAGAAAATGCTCACACGCTTCATAGAAATCACATGGTTTTTCCTCAATTAGTGTAACATTTGGGATAGACACGTCACATTGGTGTTTACTCCACAAGCATGAAAGAGCAAACTCAGAATGAGTTCTCAGCTGGGCATTCTGCAGGGGTTCTGCCTGGTCACCTCCCTCACCTGCCCAGGTGTGCCTGGGGCCTGGAAAGGCCCAACCACACAGCTGGGTCACCTCCAACCATGATGGGGCCCCTAACTGTGGAGTGAAAAACTGGCCTTCAAAGCGAACCCAGATGAGGCCAGTCTTTGACAAGCATCTAAGTGACAAGAGTGTCAGTGAAGAATGTCTGAAGCAGAATCAGTCGGGGGGAGACAGCTGCTCAGAAGCCCAGGTGCTGCCAGAGGTGCGGGGCCGCGTCCGGAGCCACGGGCTAGTCCTGGGCATCTGTTGACTCCTCCAGTCCCAGAGGGCCTCCCTACCCCACGGAGCACTGGCCTCCGGATACCAGTCCTGGGTCCTGGGTGCAGCCAGGTGCGTCCATGGAGAAAAGGGAATGGCCCTGCTGAGCCGGGGGTGGTGGGGCAGGAGGGCAGGCAGGGCGCCCGGCCCTCAGGAGCGGGAGATTTTGTCGGGAGGCATAAAGCCTGTGTCCCCAAGGGCTCTGAGTGCCACACGGCCGTCAGGCCGCACCACCAGGTGGGTGATGCTGCCGTTGTTGAGGGAGAGGCGGAGCCAGCCTTCCGGCGGGAACTGCAGTGCTCTGGGGAGAGAGGGAAGGACTGGCTGACATGGCTGTCGGGCCCACGCAGGGTCCAGGCCCATGGGAGCCGCACTCACCGGCACACGATGTAGCGGATGACATTGGCGTGGCAGATAAAGATCTCGTAGCTGTCTTCCTGCTGCTTGGCATCCGCCCGGTGGATGTAGTTGCGGAAGGCGGCCTCGATACGGGCTCCGTCTTCATAATACTGCTGGGGAGGCAGAACTGGTGAGCCTGGGCAGCGCCGCCCACAGACACTTGGGGCGAGGGCAGGGGGGTCTTACCACAGCCTCTGGCTTCCAGTGAGACACAGGCGGGTCGGGCTCGATGGGGGCGCCTTCCCGCAGCAGGTCGGTGCTGACTCTGCAGACGCCTGGAGGAGTAGTAGCCTCTCAGCCACCCAGCACCCGCCCCTGTCCCAGCGTCCATCACCCCAGCCCACCCCATCAGGGTGCCTGCGCTCACCTGGCAGGTGCTTGCTGATGATTTCGGTGGTCTCCACAGCACGGGTCATGGAGGAATGCACGATCTTATTGAACTTCAGCCCCAAGCTCGCCAGTCTGAGACCAGTCAGTTCAGCCTGCTCTCGACCTGGAAGGTAGGGAACACCAGATCCATACCAGTGGCCCTCACTGAGGCCCTGAGGGCTGAGGAGAGTGGGGAGCTGCTGGAATCCTGGTGAAGGACCAACGGGGGGGAAGGCAGTCTCCAGTCTTAGTCCAAGACCAAGACCCACAGCACGCACCTGGCTGGAGGCTGGAGGCTCTGACCGAGACTACGCCCAAATCAGGGTTGCATCCCTGAAGAAGGCAGGGCAGGGGCCTGTGCAGCAGCCACATACCCAGGGCTGTGAGGGTGCGGTCCTTCTCCAGCGAGGCGTCCACATGATACTGCGAGTGCCTGATGAGGAAGATGTGCCTCGTGGCCTTGGCTTTGCAGTGGTCCAGCCTGGAGGCCAGCTCCTCTTCCCCAGACTCCAGGTTCCTCTTCCGCAGGTTGACCAGCGACAGGGGCTCTCGCCTAGTGTTGAAGTACAAGATGGGCTGCTCTGGGCCCCCATGAGGACCTCAGGGGTTTCAGGGAAGCAAGGGGAAAGCCGAACCCCACGCTGCCTCCACACCAGCCTGAGTCAGGCCTGGACACACACCTTTCCCGCTCAGAGCCGAGTCAGGTCTGCCCAGGGGCATGCGGGAACAAAACAGACTGGATCAGCTCTCGCGTGCTCAAGTCCTCAGCAGCACAGAGGCCAGTGGCAGGGAGAAGGGGGCTGGAGATGGAGGGAGGGCAGGGGAGGCGGGCCGGAGCTGTGCTGTCCAGGAGCTGCCACAAGCGTATGACACTGAGACTGTCACCTCAAGGGTGATGAAAACACACATCCTTAGGGGCACCAGCACATGGGCCCGCAGAGCAAGAGCGGCTACCAGCAATATGCCTGCTGGGGGCACCATGGGAAGGGTAGCAGGTGCCTGTGGGGGACGGAGCAGCAAAGAGGAGGAAGAGCCAGGTTTGTACAAACAGGCATGGCTGGGCTCACAAAGTGGAGGGAAACATTTGTGATGCCAGCAGCGTGGGTAACTAGGCTCAGCCAACATAGCGTGGAGAGAGTAAGGGGTGCACTGGAGACTCAGGGTCCCAACCTGGTGCCCTGATCAACCAGGCCGAGACACTAGAAGGCCATGCAGATGCAGGAAGGTGGCAGAGGGAGGCAGCCCAGCCTGACAGCAATCCCCTCCCCCCTAAAGCCAGGCCTGGGGTGCAGACACAGCATGTCAGAGGTTCTCAAGCAAGCCATTAACCAGTGTGTGTTTCCTTGAAAAGGCCCAAGAAATTCAGAAGACTGTATTGAAGTCAAAAACAAAAGCAAGACCCCAGTCAAATCAAAAGAAAAACAGATCCCTGACAGCACTACTCAAGATGGTCAAGGTCAAGTGGGCCTGAGCAGACAGATGGAGGACATACCACCTCTCTACAGGGAGGCCGTTAGTCCAAAGCCCAGCTCTGACACAAGGCAGCACGCAGCCAAAAGCTTCCTGTGTGTCCCACAGGCCCCGTGCCAATGGGAGAGGCTGATAATGGAGGCAAGTAGGTGCCGAGTGCAGCGGGGAGCTTCTTGGGAATCTGATAGAAACAAGTCAGCAATAAAAACCAGCTCTGTGTAAAGGAGTGGGGGCAGGGCAAGCCAGCCTAAAGGCCATTGCCAGACATTGGAACAGTCTAGTCTGTCCAACAGCCACCAGTAATTTGAAATTTCTAAGTAGCCACATTTGGAAAGTAAAAAGGTAAATCTATATATTTCAATAACTCATTCTACTTAATCCAGTGTATCAAAAATACTGTTTTAACAGTATTTGATTTTCAACTCAATTAACATCAAGAGTAAAAAATGGGGCCTCCCTGGTGGCGCAAACAGTTAAGCACCGCACTATGGAGCACCTGCTGTAGGAGTTCGATTCCAGCCAGGGAGGGGACCCACATGGCGCAGCAGACCGCTCCTGCCTCGCCCCCTGCTCCCCTCAGCCGTGGATTTCAGTCCATCTGCCTGTTCCCCACTGTCTCTGGTGAATACTCTCATCCCCCCACACACACCTCTGGCCTGTACCCCAGTTCTTGTATGCATAAATAAACCTAAAAAAAAAAAAGAGTAAAGACTGTTTCAAGTGTGTCATGACGTCGCTGGTGGCAGGAGCTGACCAAGAGCTGACCCAGGAGGGCTGCAGAGACCAAGCCGGCGGCCCCTCCCCATCCAGCTCTCAGCTGCCAGGGATAGGAAACTGGCCGGCGGCGGGGACATTGGGGGAGGGAGGGGGCGAAAGCACGGGGAGCTGGGGTCGCGAGGGAAGCAAGGGGGCTGAGGGTCGGGACTCCCATCTCACGCCCGCACCGCCATGGACCATAGACAGAACCGCCCGCCCGCGCGCACCTGTCCCAGTTGGGGTCCCAGACACTGGGCGCGGGGCGCGCGGCCCCGGCCCCCGCCCACGCTGGCGGCTCGGTCGCGCGCGGTTCCGCGTCCCCCCCCGCGCGGGGCTTGCCCACCGCCACGGCCGAGAAGAGCACGGCGGCCGAGCCCCCAGCCAGGCCGCAGGCCGCCAGCTGCAGCGCTTGCCGGAACGCCATGCCGCTCAGGTGCGCGCGCCGCGCAGGCGCACAGAACAGGACGGCGCGCCGCAGGGGACAAGCTTCTGCGGCGCCCGCTCCCGGCCGCGCGCCGAAGCCCGGACGGAGCCAAGAGGCGAGCTCCGGCGCCGCGCGTGCGCAGAAGGACGCGGCGGGTCGACGGCGCGGTCTGAGCTGAACCCGCCCGGCCAACGTGAAGCTGGGGTGCCTGAGCCCAGCCCCCGGGCGCGGTCCTGGCCGCGAGGCTGATTGCCCAAGGACGGCGGGGTTCCTGCTGTTCCCGTGCCCATGAGCCTGGGCACGAGTGCGGTGGCCGCACTCGGTCTTTCCTGGCGTCCCAGCTTAGTGTCGTTGGGACTGAGCTCCGGGAGGATGCGGCCGGGAGGGGACTCGGGAAAGGGGACAAGGACGAGGAGCAGGGCCCGCAGGAGGCTCGCGGGGCAAACGTGTATCTGCCTTGGGCTTGTAGCAGGGACGAGGGGGACACGGAAGTGAAACAAGGCAAGAGTGCCCTTGGGCGGACGGTGTCTGGTCACTGCGGGCCTCACCCGTGGGCACCATGGCAAGGCCACTGGCGCTCAGGGAGCAACAATACGGGTTTATTTGAGAAACAGGAAAACAGGGTCTCTAAGGCCGAAGGTAGCAGCTGCCTCACCCCAGCCTCCAAGGGTCCCAAACAAAGGCTGCTTATCCCAGATGGCCGGAGCCCAGGGGACCCAAAACGGTGACCCCAGCGGGCTGAAGGTTGGGATGGACACCTCCTTCATTGCGTGTGCATGATGCAGGTGAGGGCTGCACCTGCATCATGATGCATATGAACTCAGAACCCAAGGCAGAGAGAGACTGGGAGGCAGCCATCAAAAGGGGACATGATCGTGTTCACACAGCGCTAGCAGGTCCTCTCACTTTCCCGCCCAGCTGCTAGGCCCAGAATGTGTCCCCACAAGCCCTCCCCAGCCCTGAGCACAAGCCCTCCTCTCTGGGAACAGCCTGGGCAGCACAAGAGGGCCTTGTACGGCCTGGTCTGTATGGGCACCTGGGGAGGCACTGGCTACGGAACTTGCTGGGGCTGACGCTTGAGGGCAAGCAGGGGTCATCTGACAATGGAAGGGTCCCTGAGGGTGACAAAAAATGTCAAAGTGGAAAAAAACAGAGGAACTAGAAATGGCACACAGATCAAAAGAAAATGCCCAGGACCTCCCTGGTGGTGCAAGGCATTGTCTCAGCACTATGAAGCATTTGCAACCACTGCAACACGAGTTTGATCCCTGGCCAGGGAGGTGACCCACATGGCGCAGCAGACCTCTCCTATCTCCCCCCTGCCCCTACTCTGTCTCTGGTGAATCCTCTCACCCCCACACCTCAGGCCTGTATCCCAGTTCTTGTGTGCATAAGTAAATAAATCTTTTTAAAAAAAGATATTTTAGGGGCCCTCCCTGGTAGTGCAGTGGGTGAAGCAACGCACTATGAAGCAAACCGCAGCCACTGCAGCACAAGTTCGATCCCTGCCGCCGGCCAGGGAGGGGACCCCAGGGAGGGGAGAGGCACAGCAGACCTCTCCTGCCTCGCCGGTTGCTCCCCTCAGCAGTGTGTTTCAGTCTGTCTGCCTGTTCTGCTCCCCACTCTGTCTCTGGTGGATCCTCTCACCGCCCACACCTCTGGTCTGTACCCCAGCTCTTGTATGCATAAATAAGTAAATATTTTTTTTAAAAAAGATACTTTAAAATCTGAGGGCAGCTCTCTGACCCCACATTTCTTGCAAAGTGACAGCAATTGTTCTGGGACCCAAAGAGGCGACATCATAGTTTATTGTGATCTAGTCTGATAAGAACACACATGGAATCACCACAGCATATTTTCAGGTTCTAGGGCTGCACAGTCGCCTGACATTGGGTTACTGGTTTCCTACCGACCGTTTTAGGGCACCTGGATCCAGGTGACGTAGAGTCAGGCTGCTCCTGTCTCTGGTCCTGGGCAGATGGGCATCCCCAGGTCCACCCAGCAGTGCCAGCTTCTTCCGAGGCCATCTTCACTTCGCCAGAGAGGCCAGATAGGTGTACCAGAACAGCGCCACCAGGTTGGCAAAGAGCACACGGAACTGCCAAGAGAAGAGAGTCCGCAGGCCCTTAGGCGGTGCCAGGCCCCAGGGCCAGCCCATGCAGTACCCCTGCCTGACTCAGCTCACGGGGCAGAGGGGTGAGGACAAACAGCCCTGCCTGATGGCATCATCGGCCAGAAGGGAGAAAGCAGTGTCCCGCAGCCTTCCTCCTGGATCGCTTAGCCGGGGTTCAGCCCTCTGCCCCGGCCAGTCAGCCATTGCCCGGCCTCTGCCCCTGTGCCCCAGCAGGCTGTCACCCCGCCCCTGCCCACACCCCATCACTGCTCCCTAGGGCCACTGTCCCTTTACCCCGCTTCTACCCCACTTAAGCCGCCATCTGTGGTTCCTCCCTGGTCTATGCACTGTGGAAACTGTGCTGCTCTCCATCTTGCCCCTGAGTCTAGAGCATACAGAAGGCACTTAAAAAATAGCAGCTGAACAAACTCCTCTGCCCCTTGAGCCCCCACCTGCAATCGTCTAAAAAGGACACTGCCCACCAGGCATTCTGTCCTCAAGCCCTGGAAGGCTTCCACCTTCCCCCCGACCTCCACCCCCCTCAAAAACCCCCAACTACTTTCCAGGGCACCATCCTCCTGGCTCCTCCTCCCTTCTCCACAGGCTGGCAACCTTTGAGGGCACCATGCTTCATGGGGCCCTGCCCCTCCCTCCTTCCCTCTGCTGCCCAGGTCTCAGGCCACACACAGGCCTCTCTCTGCCAGCTCCCTCCACTGCTGCCCTCAAAATCCCATGGGGGGCCTCCCTGGTGGCACAAGGGATTAAGCACCACAATGTGAAGCATCTGCAGCCACTGCGGCAGGAGTCTGATCCCCAGCCAGGGAGGGACCCACATGGCGCAGCAGACCTCTCCTGCCTCACCCGCTGTTCCCCTCAGCAGTGTGTTTCAGTCCATCTGCCTGTTCTGTTCCCCACTCTGTCTCTGGTGACTCCTCTCACCCCCCCACCCCCCGACACACACCTCTGACCTGTACCCCAGCTCTTGTATGCCTAAATAAATAAATCTTTTTTTAAAAATCCCCATGGGTCTCTCCTCTTCTCCTACCTATGTGTGTGTGTGGGGGGGGAGGAACACGGACAATTAGGACACCCCAGGACAGGACCTTCCCTCCTCCAAGGCCCCTGAGTGCAGCAGGCAGGCAGGCAGCCTCTCAAGTACCCCAGCTTCAGCATCTCCCAGGCATGTCCACCCAAGTCCCCTCCTGTCATAGCCTCCTCTGGCCAATCTCTTGGAGAGTTTTCTAACTTCGTGGTTTACTCTCTCACCCCTGCTCAGCCCACAGCCCTCTGGCTTCATAAAGCCCCATCACCCTTGTGGGGATTTGGAGACGGAGCTGTCCTGTCTTTCTTCTGCTGCAGCTCCCTGTGGCGCCTGTCCACCCAGGGGCACAGGTGAATACCTGCTGGCTAAACACTGGGCCACAGCACCGGAAAGGACTGACTTCCTGGGGACCTCACCGGGTGCTGGCAGGAGTCTCGCTTCCTGTGGGAGCCCCTCAGGTCCACTCCAGCCCGGGGGCGCCCATGGGGCTCAGGCAGAGGGTGAGGGGCTTCAGCCTTGTGGCCCCTTCCTGCACGGCCCCAAGACAGCACCTCCTGCCTGCCCCACACCGGGGACTGGGGCACCCCCATCCCCCCATCCCCGCGGCACCTGCAACCCTGCGCCTCACCTGCAAAGGCACGTAGTTGATGTTAATAAACTGCGCTGGGGTCCACACTCGCCAGTTCATCAGCAGCGCTGGCCAGAAGCCTGTCCTCACCTGGGCCATGCAAGTGGCTGCGTCCTTGCCCTGTGGAGAGTGCCAGTTGTGCAGGCAGTCCCTGACAGGCTCCTCCCGAGCCCTGCCAGTCCGTGACAGTCTGTGCGTGACAGTCTGTGCGTGGCCAGCCGGCCCTCCCTCTGAGCTTTCCAGCACACTCTCCAGAGTGGAGGCGTTTCCAACCCAAACTTGTCAGGGCTTTTTTTAGTGGGCCCCATAGATCGATTCTAAATGTTATCGGGAAGAGTAAATGCATGAGAACAGCCATCTTCAAAAAGAATAAAGAGAGAAGGCAGACTTTACCCTTGGTTTTAAAAAGACTTTAAAATTATTGTCATTAAAATAACCTGGTAGCCTGGGGTTGCTCGGGAAGGCCCCAGCCCCCAAATCACATACAGTGGAAACCGATTCCAATAACAGCACCAAGAGCCCCACAACAGCCTGTGCCTGTGGCAATAATGGCTTTGACATTGCAGTTACTGGGCATTGCTCGGTAAATAGTAATAGGACAATGTGTTATTCTAAGTAGAAGAAAACAAATATGTGACATTAAACATCATAACTCTAGAGGAAAGATATGAGAATGTTTCTTACCTTCAGGCTTATCAAAGCAAACAAAATATTTTAAACTCCTGTGTGGAGAGACACCATAAAAACTATATAATTTTGAATTTTTATAATTTGAAAATGTTTTAACTTGATCTGAATGTCGACACCTACAAAACGGAGCGGGATCTGCACCATGTGAAGCCCAAGTACTTCACGCATCGCCTAGTGACACACCCAGCCAGCGCGTGAGGGGTGCACGCCTTAGGAGCATCTGACGTACACAGTCTGCTTTTTGCTCTTTAATGAAAATACAGTCCCTCTGTGTCTGGAAGGAAACAGGAGCCCTGTGACACACCCCTACTACTGCAGCCTGGCAGAGGCCCTCCTCAGCGTCTCATCACCAGGGGCCTGCCAGCCGTTCCCCGGAAGTGAGTCTCACAGGCTGCCGCAGGCCCCTGGCCACTTGCTCCTCCACAGGATTGAGGCCGGGAGCAGCCACTCACCCACTGCAGCTTGAGACTTTCAGGGGAGAACAGAACACCTCTTCCCCAGGGTGGGGGTGAGCAGCTAGTCAGCAGGGCGGGGACGGCGGGTGGGCATGGCAGGTACAAGGCGTGGCTGTGGACACCGCTGCACGCACCCAAGGTGAGATGGTCAGGGCACAGTGCGGTGCCTGCAGACGACTCACGGGCCCAGCCCAGAGCCGGCATGAGCCAGGGGCCGAGAGCCACAGGCCAGGGGCTAAGAGCCGGTGCCATAACAGAGGTGAAGGCCCTTTCTCCAAATCACGTTTTGTGACGTGGAAAACATTTAGGACTACAAGGAACATATTCTGTGGTGGTCACACAACTACCAAACAAGTGGAGACAGGGCAAGGTCCACTGTCGGTGTCTGAGGCTCCTGACCAAGCCTGGACGGTGGGAGGGGCGTGGGCACCATCTCTGAGGCCTACGCTGAGTGTCTGTGTCTGAGAAGCCGCTGCTGGCAGCCCTGGTTTGCTCCCAGCACTCAGAGGAAAAAGTGAACCTGGATTGGGGTGCAGGGAGAAGTGCAGCCTCTGACCCCCACCCCAGGAGCAAGCAAGGAGCAGCAGGGACCAACCTCCAAGAGGCCCATGACCAGGAAGAACAGCAGCAGGAAGGTGGGTGCGAAGAGCAGGCGGTCCAGGAGCAGACGCTTGAGTGCAGCCCAGGGCACCCCAGGTGGGACCCAGCACTCCAGGAACAGGTAGAAGTAGTGACTCAGTGGCCCTGTAAAGAAGCACCTGAGGCCCACGGGGTGAGCACCTTCTAGGCTGGCTCAGTGCCACCCCAAACTCCTAAACCCCACTTCCTGCAACCCTGGGGTCCTGACCATAAGAGCTAGAAAGCACAGCTGCTCTGAGGGGAGACTGCTTCAAGTCTCCTTTTTTCCCGGGTATTTCCCTACGTGAGCCCGTCCTCACGTTTATTTTTAATGCCACTGTTGGTTTTCGGTGAATCGGATGGTACTGCAGCTACTTCCTGTGTGCCCTCTGCCCTGCACTGGCCTCCCTGCTGTCCCCCCACACAGCAGGGCATTCAGGCCCGTGCTGCCACCTCCCCATGCGTCTATTGCAGCGCCTGCCTCTATCTGTCCCGCCCGGTGGCCCCCGCACCCAGCTCTTGACAGGGTGCTCCTCAGCAGCACTGTGGCCCCAGAGGGCATTCTGGGTGATGATGCTCCACCTTGTCCCAGCCTCTGTTCTAGGTGCTGCCTCGCTTTCCTTCAGCTTTCCTCAGTGGGTGCCAGACCTCACTGGCAGCCCCAAGGAGCTAATACCATGACCGCTGTGGCCACAGAAGATCTAGACTTTTCCATCAGACCCCCATGGGCAACAGTGAGGGCAGGAGCCAGGGCTTGGTGGTAAAACTGCTGCATTTTTGTGCTTTCATCATGCAAAAACTTGGCTCCAAAAGCACACTTTTCAAGATACCTAAGTATTTCTCTACTTGACATTTATGTTCGGTGAAAACAACAGAAACCACGGAATTTTCCCTTTCAGGTCCTTTGCTCAAAGGGTCTGACAAGCTCTGGGGGGTCACCTCCCCTGGGGTCCCTCAGCCTGATTAGGACGGCCACATGCACCCAAAGTCTTAAGTGAGTTAACACCGCACCCTGATTCCCCCCGTGATTCCTTCCGTGGTTTGTGAGAATTACTCTTCCAGATTACATTATTCCAGAAACTCGATCATGAACCCCAGCTTTGCCGCACTTAATCTGCTGATGTGTCAATGAGTGCCTTTGTGGAACTCACCCATAAATGGCATATCTGAGAGGCCCACCAATGGCTAGCTTTTCAGAGGAGTTTTCTTTTTTCTGTTTCTTCCCAATCATCTGTGCCAGGACGTTCCCAAGAGCTGACAAAATGCCGCTGTGGACAGAGAGGGCATCAGAAGCGGGAGCAGCAGCAGCAGGGTGTTTGTCCACATGGACTAAGAATGGCTGTTCTGAGGCCATTTGGGTGTGACTGATGAATCCTTCAGGAAGCAGCTGCAACTTAAGTGCCTACATCCCAGGTGCACACCTGTCGGAGGTCACATCTCCTGTAGCTGGGTCGTTGATGTTGGGTTCCTGGTTTTGTTGCTGTGATTCTGAAAAAGGTCGCCATGTGTGGGAGGGGAGAAGGATGTGGTTATAAAAGGGCATCCCTGGGAGACTTTCCTGTATTTTGACTGGGGGGTGGACACACAAGCCTATACCTGTGATAAGACAAGACAACCAAACTCACGCAGGCATGCACGACAAAAGCTGGGGAGTTGACCTGGATCCTGATTTGACAAATATTATCATCGGGGAAAACAGACAAATAATTGCTTACAACTGCACGGGGATTTGCTGTTACTGCAATAAAAATTTCTTTTTTTCTGGGGCCTCCTGGTGGTGCAAGGGGTTAAGTGCCACACTACGAAGAATCTGCAGCCACTGCAGCATGAGTTCAATCCCTAGCCAGGGAGGGGATCCACAGGGCGCAGCAGACCTCTCCTGCCTTGCCTGCTGCTCCCCTCAGCAATGCACCTCAGTCAATCTGCCTGATCTGTTCCCTGTTCTATCCCCTGCCGTCTCTGGTGTATCCTCTCCCCCCCCTTCCTCCCCCATGCTTCTGGCCTATACCCCAGTTCTTGTATGCATAAATAAATAAATCTTTAAAAAATTTCTTTTTTCAGTATCTTCTTTTTTTATTGCAATGAAAATTTTAATGAAAAGTGGACACAGACCCAGGTGTTCCAAGACTAGGTCTGTACCTGCCTCCTGAGAAGCACTCTCTTGCTATGATCCTTGGTTACTCCTTTCTTAGTATCTCTCTTCTGGCTGTTCATTTTTCCAGAACCACAGCTGTCCCTACAGTGGTGCAGCCATCACCAGCTCGCTCCGCCCCCAGGACTTTGCCCGGCTGATCCGCTGCCCTAGTCCCACCTCGGTCACTTTCTGACCAATTCCCTGTGCCCTTTCTTCTGATCTCTCTGCTTCTGGCCAGTCCGCACTGTCTAGCTAGGGACCCAAAGTAACAAAGCTGGCACCTCACATCAAAGGGAAAGGCCTGCCTCACCAGGAGCTCCTCAGCATATCCCAAACCTTAACAGCTACCCCTGGGGTCATCCGCCCCACACCATCCTAAGAGGGTATCTGAGCGGGAGCAGGCTGCCCCACCCCCACTGCCTCCTCGGGGCGGAGGGCAGAAGCCCAGATGTCTGTAGAAGTTCTCCAACTTTGTGTGTTCCTTTAGTGGGGTGTTCCCATTTTAATCTCTCAATCTTACTTTTCAGAACCCCATATTCAAAATCCCATATCGAACTTTCTGGCTAGTTTCCAGCTTTGGACGGTCACTTAGACGCTAGGGATTTCCGCCTCTCCCAAAATACCCGCGTGGGGTTCCTGTATGTAGGCTCGTCCCTGGGCTGCCAGCTCCAGCCCAGGGGCTCCCGACTGTGGTGCTCTGGATCGTAGGACTCGGGCTCCAGCCCCGCCCCGCTTCTGTCCCATCCCTCCCGCCGACCTGGTGGCCGCCTTCGTGAGCACCGGGTAGAGTCGCAGGAAACGCAGGTACTGGGCGAGCGCCCGTCGGGGGAGCACCCGCAGCCCGGCCACGGCCTGCAGCTTCGACGCCGCCGGTGCCATCACCTCTCGGCTGGGCAGCGGACTCTTCACTGGTCACTCAGCGCCTAGTCGGGAGCGGGGAGCGGGGAGCGGGGAGCGGGGACGGCCTGCCATTTCCCGCACCGTCGCGGGCCGCAGCGCCGCCCAGATCTGACAGCGCCGAGGGCCATAGAGCACTTTTCCCTGAATCCCTAACGGGCCACCGCCCCCCGGGCGCCGGCGGCGATTGGAGAGGGGCGGGATGGGGCGGGGCTCCACGGCCTCTGATTGGGCTCAGGCGCTTCCGGGCTCTCGCGAGACACCGTGCAGCGCGCCAAACTTGTCGGGGAAGCTGCGGCCGCACGGCAGGATGGTTCTGAGCAACAGCGGGCGGCGGCGAGCGGAGCCGGGCGCGGACGGGGAGGCCAGCTGGTGAGGGGCGCGGGCGGGCCGGCTCACCGTCCAGGAGCCCGGCCGTCCAGGACAGCCTGAGCGCGGGGCCAGGCGCGCGAGTGGGTCGGCGGGGGCGCGAGCAGACGGGTTGCCCGACCCAGACCCGGGGCTGGCTGTGCGGCACCTCGAGGCCGGGGCGGGCGCGGGGCGCGGAGCCCAGGCCCCGGGGGTGCGCGCTTACACCGCCGACGCACGGAGCTTCAGTCGTAAGCGGAAAGCCGGCAGCGCCACCCTTTTTGCCGCGCCGCCTGCGTCCTCTCGGGAGGACTTCCCGGGCGGGTCCGATCCAGCGCGGCAGCGGTCGTGCGCGCGCCTCGGTTCATCCCTTAGCGTTCCGGGAGGACCCGAGGGTCGTCCTCTCCTGCATGAGATCGGGGCTACTTACTTTGGCGTTGAACTTGGGCCTTGCTCTAGGAGTTCCCAGTTCCGGCGCCTCGCTCCCCTGCTGGCCGTTGGGGCTGCTCTGGCAGCAGGGGTGAGGAGTGGGAGCTCCCATTCTGCCCCGTCTTCACCGGCAAAAATTCGCCCTTTAACTGTCGCTAGACGCGAACTGCATGGTCTAAGTTGACAGGTCAGGAGTGGTGGGGACGGGTCATTCTGCACAGGGACCCTTCCGTAGTCAGCCTGGGGGAGAACTGTCACAGACTGTGGCCTGAGAGTCTCTGGAGGTTTGAGGCGGATGAACTGATGCTGTTGGAGCTGAGAGATGAGCTTCCTAGTAGCTGAGATCGTTACTTTCATGCAGAATTTATCCACGTTTGATCCATCTTGGTTGCACTGACGTCAGATTCTAGCTGCCCAGGGAGAGCTTAATGTAAGGGGTAGTAAGTTCCCTTGCTGCAGCGGGTGTTCCCAGGACCTCCCTTAACACCTGTGCGATTGGTGAGCAGGTAGCACCTGTGCGACTGGTGAGCAGGAGGGTGAGGTCTGTAAGTGTGGAGACCACACTGCTTCAGTTACAGGTTTTCCTAGGCAAGGAAGACGGGGTCCCCATCTTCAGCGGCAAAAGGCAGAGCTCTAGCTTTGGTGCTGTCAGCTTTAACAGAATGTCACACACGCAAGGGACCCTCCGCCTGGCATGGTTCTGGGGTGGCAGACTGCACTTTCCCTGTGCTCAGCACTCTCGCATCAACACTTCTGCTCTCTGTTTTGTGCATTTATTTTTTTTATTTTTTAAAAGATTTATTTATTCACACAAGAACTGGGGTACAAGCCAGAAGTGCGGGGGGGGGGAGGGGTGAGAGGATTCACCAGAGACAGAGTGGGGAACAGAACAGGTAGATGGACTAAAACACACTGCTGAGGGGGAGCAGTGGGCGAGGCAGGAGAGGGCTGCCACACCATGTGGGTCACCCCCTAGCCTGGGATTGAACTCCTGCTACAGATGCTGCATAGTGCAGTACTTAACCCCTTGCGCCACCAGGGAGGCCCAGTTTTGTGCATTTAAAACAGACATCTCTGTAAAAACAAGATTAGTGACTCTGCTGTATAGAAAATAAAGCCACCTTTCAGTGGTACATCAAGAAGAAAGTGACTTAGCTTGGCCTCTGCCATCTCCGAACACACATACACTGAGCTGAATCCTGCAGCCCAGCATATTCTAACCCTCATTCCTGCTGTCTTGTGGGGAATATGCCTCCCAGGTGTGCTGTGGCTTGTTATCCATTTGTGCTCCTCATGGGGTGGCACCCAGAGGTGCTCAGTAAATATTTTCAATTCAGATTACATGACTGAAAACTTATATTGATCTTTTTTTAAAGATTTATGTATTTATGCACACAAGAGCTAGGGTACGGGCCAGTAGCGGGAGGTGAGAGGATTCATCAGAGACAGAGTGGGGAGCAGAACAGGCAGACTGACTGAAACACACTGCTGAGGGGAGACGCGGGCGAGGCAGGAGAGGTCTGCTGCGCCATGTGGGTCCCTGCCCTGACTGGGCATCCAGCTTGTGCTGCTGTGCTGTGGATGCTTCACAGTGTGGACGCTCAACCTGCTGCACCACCAGGGAGGCCCTGATCTGTGTTTTTTGTTTTTTTTTTTAAGATTTTATTTAATCTATGCATAGAAGAACTGGAGTTAGGGCCTAAGGTGTGGGGGGTAAGAAGATTCAACAGAGGCAGAGGAGCAGAACAGGCAGATCTATTGAAATACACTGCTGATGGGAGTAGTGGGCGAGGCAGGAGAGGTCTGCTGCACCATGTGGGTTACCTCCCTGGCTGGGGATTGAACTCGTGCTGCAGTGGTTGCAGATGCTTCATAGGGCAGTGAGTACTTAACCCCTTGCACCACCAGGGAGCACCCTATATTGATCTTTGATAAATATCACAAATACTATATCTCAAGCACCCACCAAGTAGAGAACCCTATCTACCGTCACCTCTCGTGTGATTTCATCTTCAATGCTCATTTTTGACAGAATCTGGTTTATCTACATTGTACTATTTTGCCAACTTTCTATACAATGCTCTGTTTTACATTGTACTATTGTACTGTTTTCAAAGTACATTTATGTTCATTATCTTCTTTTAATGTGCATAAAAATTCTGCATGTTAGAAATTGTTCCATTTTACCAGTTAAACTAATAAATCTAGCAACTGACATTTTAAAAAATTAACTAAAAACATATATAAAACTTTATTTTTAGATCACTGTAGAATCTCATGCAGTTGTGACTAGAGAGAGAGGCCCCATCTGCCCTTTTCTTAATGAGAACATCATACATGGCTAGAACTTAGTGCTGACATTATCACGGTGCCTGACACGTGAATCTACAGGAAGTCTTTTTGGCTCTGTGAAATTTTGTCACATGCATAATCCTGACCAGCACAGTCAAGACCCAGAACAGTTCTGAAGTGCAGGATTCAGTTCTGCACAGCACAGCACAGTGTGGCAGTTCTCAAAAAACTAATCTCAGATTTACCATAGGACCAGGCCCTCCCTGGTGGCTCAAGGTCTCAGCATTACGAAGCTATTCGCAGCCACAGCAGCACGAGTTCGATCCCCGGCCAGGGAAGGGACCCACAGGGTGCAGCAGACCTCCCCTGCCTCGCCCGCTGCTCCCCTGAGCAGTGTGTTTCAGTCAGTCTGCCTGTTCTGCTCCCCATTCTGTCTCTGGTGAATCCTCTCACCACCTGCTGCTCTAACCTGTACCTCAGCTCTTGTGTGCAGAAATAAATAAATCCTTTTTTTTTTTTTAAAATAGTGCTCTGTGGCGTGGAGATAATACTCACCCAGAGGAGTACGGGGGTTGTTTCCACTTCCATGCAGTAACGAGTGAAGCTGTTGGGAACAGCCACTACAGTCTTATATGAACACATTTTTGTGCTGGGTTTTATGTCCCGCTCTTGCTGTTGCTTTCACTAGTGTTCTGGTTATAGAGGAACTGGCTTCCAGGGTCCTGGCCCGGTCCTCGTTCCCCTATGGGTACGGTTGTTGTCGTGAGTTGTTTTGTCATAGGTGCGGTTCTTCAGGCTGGAGCCGACCCTGTCACACTCAGCAGCGTACGCCAGGTGGGGGAGGGCTGTGTGAGTGGGTGCGTACCGGTCACAGGTACGGTCGATGTGCTCCTCCCTCCAGGGAAGATGGTGCTCCATCCAGGGATGACGGCGCCCCCGCCTCGGTCTCCGCACTCAAGCGCCTGGAGCGCAGTCAGTGGACAGATAAGATGGATCTGCGGTTTGGCTTTGAGAGGCTCAAGGAGCCTGGGGAGAAGACCGGCTGGCTCATCAACATGCACCCCGTAAGCCCCCGGCCTTCCCCTGGCCCTCCTGCTCAGGGTGCTCTTCTGCATGTGGAGGGCAGCCGCGTGTGTGCTGACTGATCTTCCCATAGACCGAGGTGTTGGATGAAGATAAGCGTCTGGTCAGTGCCGTGGACTACTACTTTATCCAAGACGATGGGAGCAGATTTAAGGTAAGCCCTAAGCCCCGCAGTGAAAAGCCAGTCAGCAGTGAGGTGCAGCTGGGCCGTGGGTAGGAGAGGAATTGGCCTTCTCTGTGTGTAGCCGAAACCCGTTGGGAACATGGTCCCGGGAGCTGCTTCAGTCACCACTTAGAACATCCCAGGAAGGCAGCTTGAAAGAACTCAAAGCTGAGCGCGGTCCTGTCTGTTAGGCTAGCCCCCGCCACATGGCCGGTGCATGTCTCAGCGTACCATCACTCTTCAGAGGTGTCGAGGCCAAGCACGCGCTGACTCCAGACTGTCTGAAGGTTTAACAGCGAACAACTCCTTATATAATCATTTTCTTTCTTTCCCATCACCCTGAATGGGTTGGCAACTCTTGCAGGTGGCCTTGCCCTACAAGCCGTATTTCTACATTGCAACCAAAAAGGTAAATGTTGGCGGCTCCTCAGTCCACCTGCGGCTGCCGGGCCTCTCTGTCCTCCCTCTTTTTCCTAATAAACCTACCTGTTCTTTTCAAAGGCCTAAGAAAAGAAAGGTAATGTGGTCATGGAATCAGGTCTGGTAACTTCTGCCTTGTTCTTTGGGGGGGCTTCAGAAATGGAAATAAGGAAGCCTCTGAGGAGACAGGCATTGAAAGGCAATAGATTTGCTAACGGGAAGTCCTCGTATTTTCATCCTGACTTAGGGCTGTGAGCGAGAAGTTTCATCTTTTCTTTCCAAGAAGTTTCAGGGGAAAATCGCTAAAGTAGAGACTGTCCCCAAAGAGGATTTGGACTTGGTGAGTGTCACTCAGAACTTTCGGGTGCACCCTGGGTTAAGATGGGAGTGGGCAAGCGTGGTTTGGGGTGTGCGCTGGACGGTGACTGGACGCGTCCTGTTCAGAGGGTGCTGTGGCGCTGCCGGTGCCAAAGCGGAGTCAGACGCGGAGCTCGGAGTCCTCAGCTCACGTATCTGCTGTGGCGCGCTCACTGCGGGTCTCTCCCCAGTAAACTCCTCTTTCTCTTGAATTCATGAGCAAATCGCTGTACTCTACAGCCAAATCACTTGGTGGGTTTGAAGCGAAATTACATTAAGCTGTCCTTCAACACCGTGGAGGATCTTGTCAAAGTGAGGAAGGAGATCTCCCCTGCTGTGAGGAAGAACCGGGAGCAGAGCCACAGCAGCGACTCTTACACGGCCATGCTTTCCAGGTGAGCTGCCCTGCGCGTGGCAGCGCCGGCCCGTGAGGGCCGTGTTTCCATTTTAACTAAGCCGTCCAGGTGGAAGGAGGCGGGAAAGTCCGGCAGTGCAGTCCCCTCAGGGGTCGGCTCCTGTCCGTCTGGAGACTCTTGGGCGTTCATTGGCTTTGTCACTGAGGCTTTTGTGTCAGCCCCACTTGCATCTTGTGCTGGACCTCAGCAGAACTTCTTTTCCTTGATGGAGTTGCTGTAAAGGTAGAGGCATTTTGCGCTCCTGAGTCCACCGTCCCGGTAGTTTATTTTCATGGGTGTGTCGAGTGCTGAGCTGGCTGCCAGCTTGTCGCGTGCTGGACTCACAGCATACTTCTCCAGAGAGCCTTGGGCACTTTAGAGCCACTTAAATACCAGACACCGTTCATTGGACATGTGGACATCAATATGCAGAAGCAGAGCCTCCCTGGTGGCGTAGTGGGTTGAGCCCCTCCCTGTGAAGCATCCGTAGCACAGCAGCACGAGTTTGATCCCCAGCCAGGGAGGGCAGGGAGGGGACCCACAGGGTGCAGCAGACCTCTCCTGCCTCCCCGCTGTTCCCCTCAGCAGTGTGTTTCAGTCCATCTGTCTGTTCTGCTCCCCACTCTGTCTCTGGTGACTCCTCTCACCCCCCCCGCACCTCTGGCCTGCTCTCCAGCTCTTGGATGCATAAATAAATAAATCTTAAAAAAAAAAATATATATATATATATATATATGCAGGAGCAGGATAAGTGATGCAGAAGAGGAAATTTGGCTGGTTGAACATTGGGATGACTTCGGAAGAACCATCCGTACCCTCTGAGAAAAGATCAGCTCCCCACCCCATGTGCCTGAGTAGACCAAAAATTCCAGAATGTTGCAGCGTGTCCTTAGAGACTGAATCCCTAGAGACTGAGCCACCTTTAAAACATCTCTGGACTTTCCCCCCATAACGGGCCATTCAGTATCTGGCAGCCTTGCGGGCTGGCGTTGGAGTCAGTGTTCTAGGGCCAGTGGCTTCCATTTGGCGTCCGAATAACTACGATAGGAATCGTTACCGTGTCCTCACAGTGCCGGAAGCTGTGTGACTGACCCGGGGACTTGTGCAGGCCTGGTCTGCCAGCTGCCTGTTTGTGTCAGGAGGGTGGGTCGTGTCTGAGGCCCCCCAGGTGACCGTGTCATTTCAGTGGGGGGTGTGTGTACAGTCTGCTTGTGTCTGCCTGCTGGGTGGGGGCGTCAGGTGGTCATTCCTTCAGGAAAAAGGACCCGTGCTGCCAGGTTGGCCCCTCCATCTACCCTGTGCTTTCTCGGTGCAAACCGCCCCCAGCTCCCAGCAGCAGCGGGTGAGCAGCTCCCCCTGTCTTGCAGTGTCCTGCAGGGGGGCAGTGTGGCTCTCGATGAAGAGGAAACCTCGAAGAGGATGGCTGACCAGCTGGACAATGTCGTGGACATGCGCGAATACGACGTGCCTTACCACATCCGCCTCTCCATCGACCTGAAGATCCACGTGGTGAGTGTCTGCGGCGGGTGGCGGGCCCAGCGCGGAGAAACGGCTCTGGCATGCTAACACATCGCCTGCCGACAGGCTCACTGGTACAATGTCAGACACCGAGGAAGCGCCTTGCCAGTGGAGATCTCCCGTCGAGATGATCTCGTAGAGCGGCCTGTAAGTGTTGCTTGCATTTCCCCATCCTAAATTTTCCACCTGATTTTGGAGAGATCTTACTCGGTGCTGAAAGGAGATTTTATTCAAATATTTGCTTCCTTCCTCAAATATCTCCCTAAGAGAATCACTGAGTTACCTTTTTTAATTCAGCTTCTGACCTGAGACATGTGTGGTACAAACACCTGCAATCGACATTGCTCTTTGTCAAGTCCCTGACTTGGGCTTGATCCTGGACACCCTTTTACGGGTACTAGAGAGCAGGCAGCACCCCCTCCCCACGCACGCCTCTGCCCACACCCACCCTGCTTTGACCTAGAGATCTTGGCTGATGCAGCCCGCTGATTGCTCTGGATGGGATCGTCTTTTTCTTCCACTCTTTGTCTCTTGTCTCTCTTCCACGCTTCAGTTTCTCACCTCACCGTCTGGAGTCACCAGTGTTAAGTCCATGAAATCTGTGGCTGCTGAGCCTCAGTAAGGGCGGGAGCCTCTGCCTGGGCTCGAGGCCATCTCAGCTGGCCCCAGGAGTGCTGTGTCATTTCCAGGCTCAGTAAACGACAAGCCTCTTTTTTTCCAAAGTTTCCCGACGGCTGTTGCCAAAGGGCACCTCGCAGTCGTAGTAAGAAGCCGCGAGGCGGACCCAGTTGTAGCAGTGACTTGAAGTGGCAGGTGTCTGTAGGCACTCACCGGCACAGAGTGCCCCCAGCATTCCTGGAGGAGCCCTTGGCTGGAGCCCTGCACAAGGGAGGGGGCGGCTGCACGTGTGTGTGGCCTCAGTGTTGGGGAGACTGGTCTGAAGCCTAGGGAGATCTCTGACCTCCGCTCCAGGCGCTGGACAGTGGGGTGACGTGAGGATGGATGCCTAACGGGAAGGCCTTGGCTTAGGGACAGTTTCTGATCTTGGGAAATTCTGCTCAGTTTTCTTTCGGCATTTTCAGATGGAGATGGCAGGTCTGTGCCAGTCCCTGTCAGGGTTGTCGTAAAGACGGGACGATCTCAGGCATTTTCAACAGCTCTGAGTGGTATTCTGTAATTCTAGGCTTTTGCTGTGGCCTGCAGCTCTCGCCTTTTCTTATGTGTTTAGATTTTCAAACCATCACTGAACTGTGGCATCCTGGTTATAGGCCAGGCAAACGAGACACCAGTCCTTCCCCTTCCAGAGCCTGCCTGGCGACAGCTCAGCTTCACCTTCAGCACCTGGGGCTGGTGGCGTGGTGTCGAGAGGACCCCTGGTTCTCCGGAGACAGCTCAGCTTGTGACTGACTCAGTGCTGCATTGTCCCCCCAGGACCCTGTGGTTTTGGCATTTGACATCGAGACGACCAAGCTGCCGCTCAAATTCCCTGACCCTGAGATGGACCAGATCATGATGATTTCCTACATGATAGACGGCCAGGTGAATGGAGCCCCTAGGAGCTAAGTGCCCGCGAGCAGGGAGCACATCCTGTCCCCAAATCAGAATAGCACCTGCCCCGTGGTCAGTATTTTTGGGGTGACAATGGAGCCCAAGAACATGACTAGGCAGGCTGTTATGGCATCCTCTGTGCTCCCAGCATCCATTAGAAATCTGACGTGTGGTGGCGCCTCCCTGGTGGCGCAAGGGGTTAAGCACAGCACCGTGAAGCAGCCACAGCCTCTGCAGCACGAGTTCAGTCTCCGGCCAGGGAGGGGACCCACGTGGCGCAGCAGACCTCTCCTGCCTCCTGGCCTGTACCCCAGTTCTTGTATGCATAAATAAATAAATCTTTTTTTTTTTTAATTGACACAGAGGATGAGAGGCACACAAATCTTTAAAATAAAAGAAGTTGGGTGTAGGCCAGAGGTGCGGAGGGTGAGAAGATTCACAGAGACAGAATGGGGAGCAGAACAGGAAGGGAGCAGCGGGCGAGGCAGGAGAGGTCTGCTGTGCCATGTGGGTCACTCCCTGGCCAGGGATCGAACTTGTATTGCAGAGGCTACGATGCTTCATAGTGCTGCCACTTAACCCCTGTGCCACCAGGGAGGCCCCTGCTATAGAGATTTACGGTCGGGGGTTTTGGGCCATGTGTTGGGGATGAGCCTCTGTGCCCCCCTCACGCTGACAGCTCACGACTTCCACAGGGCTACCTTATCACCAACAGGGAGATTGTGTCAGAAGATATTGAAGATTTTGAGTTCACCCCCAAGCCGGAATATGAAGGGCCTTTCTGTGTCTTCAATGAGCCCGATGAGGTACAGGGCATTCCTGGGCCACCTTCTGGGTTTGGGCTGACATGAAAGAGGTACACGGGGGCTCTTCTGAGCCCCAATTTCTGTCAGGCTGACGGTCCACAACCTCGAGCACGGGGGGACAGTGGGGTGGCAAGCAGGCCCGAGCTGCTGCTTTTCCTGAGCCTCAGGAAGAGCTGCCTGGAAATAGCAGGTAGAGACAAGGCAGCTCTGACGCGTGGCTCTGGGGGCTGCTCAGGTCCATCTACTCCAGAGGTGGTTTGAGCACGTCCAGGAGACCAAGCCCAGCATCATGGTCACGTACAACGGGGACTTCTTCGACTGGTGAGTCTGTCTTCTCTGAGGGCTTGGGAAGGACACTGCCTGGTCACGTGCCTGCTGATGAACGCTCACAAGCTGTGTGGCTGTGTGCGCGTGTGTAGAGACGGTTAAGGCGGGGGAGTGCAAGAGGAGCTGGAGCAACACTTGTAGCACCACAGGGCCCTCACCCCCTTTGAGGCGAGGCCTGGGCTCCTGGGCGCGCTCGGGGCAGTTTTTCCTGTGAGGGGCTCCAGCCCACCTACCTATGCGCTCTCCACCCTCTCCTAGGCCGTTCGTGGAGGCCAGAGCGGCGGTCCACGGACTGAGCATGTACCAGGAGATAGGCTTCCAGAAGGACAGCCAGGGGGAGTACAAGTCACCCCAGTGCATCCACATGGACTGTCTCAGGTAGGCCCCAGACCGGGGCGTCCCAGTGGGAGTGAAGAAAGGGGCAGGTTGACGTATTTGAGAGGTGAGGATTTGGGGACCTGAAGATTTGGGGGATGGGGGTGGATCCTGGGGGCCAGACAGAGCTTGTTTTAACGCCTCGTCTGGAGAGACTGTCCACGAGGAGGCAGGGGCCGGGCACTGTGCTGTGGAGTCGCCTCTCTAGGCCTGTCTGGCCCAGGCTGTGCCAACAGGGGCCCCTTGAAAAGAGGAGTAAAGGGCGTGGGGCTAAGGAAAGCCAGGGCCCACGGGGCAGGGCGTCAGGGAGGGCCTGGGAGGGGGTGGTGGGACTGTCCTGGCTGGCATGGGGTCAGGGGAGGGGTGTCCTGGAGCGCATCCCTACGTGAGGCTGCATGAGCAGAAGAGGGAGGTGGCAGGAGGGCCTGAGGGCAGGTGGGCAGACCCTGCAGCGCAAGGGCGTGATGTGCCCAGGACACTAGGCGTCCGTCGCGCCTCGGACTTCCCCGTGAGAACGCTCAGGCGGCCCCGGGGCTGGCTCTGGCGTATCTGAGGGAGTTGCCCCCAGTGACGCGTGGGGCCCCCATCTGGGTTCAGCATGTTCTTGTGCCCTGTCCCGCTTGAGGCCTGTCGTGGGCCCCATGTCTCAGTCACCTCTGGCCTTTGCACTCATTCCTTTTTTTTTTTTTTTTTAAAGATTTATTTATTTATGCATACAAGCACTGGGGTACAGGCCAGAGGTGTGGGGGGGTGAGAGGATTCACCACAGAGAGCGGGGAGCAGAACAGGCAGATCAACGGAAGTACACTGCTGAGGGGAGCAGCGGGCACAGCAGGAGAGGTCTGCTGCACCGTGTGGGTCCCCTCCCTGGCCGGCAGCAGGGATCGAACTCGTGCTGCAGTAACTGCGGTTTGCTTCATACCTTTGCACTCATTCTTATTCCCAGGTGGGTGAAAAGAGACAGTTACCTCCCTGTGGGCAGCCATAACCTCAAGGCGGCTGCCAAAGCCAAGCTGGGTTACGACCCCGTGGAGCTGGACCCCGAGGACATGTGCCGGATGGCCACCGAGCAGCCTCAGGTGTGGACCGTGTCCCACGCCCACCGTGGCTCTGGCTGCCCGCGCTGTGGGACTCACGTGCTGACCTTCTCTCCACAGACTCTGGCCACGTACTCGGTGTCGGATGCGGTGGCCACGTACTACCTGTACATGAAGTACGTGCACCCCTTCATCTTCGCCCTGTGCACCATCATCCCCATGGAGCCTGACGAGGTCGGTGTGACCCCGGCCCCGCCCAGGCGCTGTTCCCGGTGCCAGTGCGGCTGCGGCCGTGGGTGCCGGCCTCTGCTCCAGCCTGGTCCCCCTGCAGGTGCTGCGGAAGGGCTCCGGGACGCTGTGCGAGGCTCTGCTCATGGTGCAGGCTTTCCACGCCAACATCGTCTTCCCGAACAAGCAGGAGCAGGAGTTCAACAAGCTGACGGATGACGGCCACGTGCTGGACGCTGAGACTTACGTGGGAGGCCACGTGGAGGCGCTGGAGTCCGGCGTGTTCCGCAGCGACATCCCCTGTCGCTTCAGGATGGTGCGCCCCATGGGTTCTGGGATGCAGCCTCACCCCCTCTCCCGGGCTCCCTGTCCTGAGGGCCGCCATGTGTCCTGCCTGGTCTCCCTCCTCGGGGTGAGCGGGGCTCCCAGAGCGCTCCCAGCCGTGTCTGCCTGGGCAGCTGGGGCGACGGTGTCCTCCTGTCTCACCCATGTCCTCGGGTCTCTCGTGCCAGAACCCTGCCGCCTTTGAGTTCCTGCTGCAGCGGGTGGAGAAGACGCTGCGTCACGCCGTGGAGGAGGAGGAGAAGGTGCCCATGCAGGAAGTCACCAACTTCCAAGAGGTAGCACCCGGGCAGGGTGGGACATGCCACGCCCCACCCCATGGCTTCCTCAGTAGCACCTCTGTGTGCTCCTATGGGGTGTGGGTGCTGCCGCGCCCTCGCTGCTGGTGCAGAGAGGCAGGGCCGTGGTCGGGGTGCACAGCACACCTGCCGAGGAAGGGGCCTCACAGGACGGGGTGCGGTGACGGACGTGGAGAGAGGCAGGCAGCCGTCGGCCGCGGTGTGTCCAGGCCGTCTGTTGCACGGCGAGGAGCTGCCAGAGGTTTCCGGTTTGTCTTTGCCAAGTCTGGCCACGCGGCGGCATCCACGATGCTCAGAAGCGCTGTTCGTGGGGTGTGCGGCGTCGCTGGGCACCAGGGCCGTGCTGGCCTGGCTGCGGGCCGGGGGCCGTCTCGCCTCAGGGCTGGTTTGGAGACGTGTCCTGCGGCACTCGCTAGGGAAGCTCTGACGCGCGCGCACTGCTCACCTGCCACGGACCACCAGGGCTGAGGCTCTGGACCGATGGGGGTCTGCGGAGCAGCAGGTGTGGGCCAGGCCACTGCCCAATGGCTATTTTTGGCCACAGTTTGTCCTTCCAAAGGCAGCCCGGCCCTGTTGGGGCGAGTGGACACCCCGCAAGAAATGTGCTGACGTTTATCTTAAAGTCGGGGTCACTTTGGACTCAGGCAACTTTCCACAGGACTGAGCTGCATCAGCGCGTCTCCTGGCCCTTCTGGCCAGCGTCCCTCGGCTCGCCTCTGCCCTCGCTGCTTCTCACTAACTGCACCTGAGCACGGCCAGTGCATGGCCGCTCACACGGCCTGTTCAGTGCAGCCAGCAACCTCAGGGCAGCACTTACATTTTGCAACATTAAAAGAGATGGAGAAGACGCGTGGCTGCGGGCACAGACCCTTCCTTGCGAGTCTCGGCAACCCGGGTAGGCGCTGCCGCTCCCCGGCCCTGGCTCTTAGACCTGGCTGCCACCTGTGGTCCTCCTTGTCTGCAGGTGTGTGACCAGATTAAGGCCAAGCTCGCCTCCCTGAAAGAGGTTCCCAACAGAATTGAATGTCCCCTCATCTACCACCTGGATGTGGGGGCCATGTACCCCAACATCATCCTCACGAACCGCCTGCAGGTGAGCCATGTCCGGACGCGGGCCCCGGCTATTACTGCAGTTCGCTGACCCCACCTCCCCCACAGCCTTCAGCCATGGTGGACGAGGCCACCTGTGCCGCCTGCGACTTCAACAGGCCCGGGGCCAGCTGCCAGCGCAAGATGGCCTGGCAGTGGAGGGGCGAGTTCAGTGAGTGGCGGGCAGGGAGGGCGGGTCAGCAGGGAGCGGGTGTGCAGGCCTGTCGTGGACTGTCCCCGGTTGCCCTCCAGTGCCTGCCAGTCGCAGCGAGTACCATCGGATCCAGCACCAGCTGGAGTCGGAGAAGTTCCCGCCCTTGATCCCAGAGGGCCCAGCTCGGGCCTTTCACGAGCTGTCACGCGAGGAGCAGGCTAAATATGAGAAGAGGCGGCTGGCAGGTGAGCGGCCGGGCCTGCTTGCGGCCTGCGGCCACTTCACAATGAGGTGCCTACCTGTGGGCTCTGCTCGGCTGGGGTTGCCTTGCTCCGAGGCACTGGCCTCCCGAGCGCCTGCTCCTGGGTGGGTCGTGGCTGTCTCCTGACGGGGTCCCACGCCTCTCTGCCGTGCCCCAGATTACTGCCGCAAGGCCTACAAGAAGGTGCACGTGACCAAGGTGGAGCCACGCCTCACCACCATCTGCCAGCGGGAGAACTCCTTCTACGTGGACACCGTGCGCGCCTTCCGGGACCGGCGCTACGAGTTCAAAGGCCTACACAAGGTGGGCGCCTGTGCAGGCTGCCGCGCTGCCCCACACCACTGCCCGTGCGCCTGGGCTCAGACACCCCAGCTTCTGACTCGAGCAGGGGCCTGAGGCCTCACCTGTTCCGCGTTCCGCCTAGCCTGCATAGCGAGGACCCGGACTGGGCCGCCCTGGCACGGTGTGGGCTCCCAGGGCGCAGCACGCAGTGCACGACGGCTGCCTCGGCTTTGTTCTGTTTGTTAAACGCCAGCGCTTGGAAGCAGTTCCTTCACCCGAGATGGGGCGTTTGCTGTAATGTTTTCAGCGCTCTCTGCGTTTCCTCATTAGTTGCTTTTGCCAGGGGCCTCCCAAGTGGCTTCTGTTCCCCTAAGTCCAGTTAACAAGAGAAGCCTGCCGGCCACACCCGCTGTGATACTCTCCGGCCGTGCTCCTGAGAGGGAAGGCTGTCTGGGGACCCCCACTGGACCACCAGGCGGGGGCTCTGGCAGGCGCCTGCGCTGGGCGTGGGGGTGGCCCTGACGGGGTGGCTGTGCTGGGGTTCCATAGGGCACGTCCTTGTTCTGGAGGGCATGAGTGGAAGTACATCATCACTGCAGCTTTTTTCTGTTAATTTCTGTTCATATTGGCTTGATCCTTGTCTGGTGTAGTTTACGAAAGGAAAGGACACGTGCGTTTGTCCAGAGCGTGCCGTTGGTCACTCTGGCCGTGCCCGCAGGGGGCAGGCGGGCCCAAGGGGACGCGGCCCAGCACCGCAGGGGCCCTCCGCAAGCACACGTCGCCTCGTGCAGCGTTTTCAAGTCTCCTATAGACGTGACCGTTTTCATCGTGCTGCGCCATGGTGGCTGAGGGCGGCTCAGCGATCTGCCCTGGCTCGCAGGTGTGGAAGAAGAAGCTGTCTGCGGCGGTGGAGGCGGGCGACGCGGCGGCAGTGAGGCGTTGCCGGAACATGGAGGTGCTGTACGACTCCCTGCAGCTGGCACACAAGTGCATCCTCAACTCCTTCTACGGCTACGTCATGCGCAAGGGGTACGGGCAGGCCCAAGCGCGGGCGGACGCGGGACACCCCGCTCGGGGCCTGGGGACAGTCCCTGGGCCTGCTCCACTGAGTCTCGGGGCTGGACACGCACTTGGGGGGTCCAACGCCGTCTGACGTAGCAAGTGTCCCTGCTGCCCGGGCCGAGGGGCCAGCGCCGAGCCGGCTAGAAGGGGGTGGGCATCGCTCAGGGCTCAGGTGGCCTGAGCTGTGTTCAGTGGACACAGGGACCAGGGATGTGCTTGAGGGCAGTGGGCCCCTGGGGGAGGGGGGTCCGCACAGCTCCGAGAAGGAGAACGTCCAGGGTGAGGCTTGAGGGAGGGCTGCGTTTCCTGGAGATTCCAAAGGCTTGAGATGGTGCTGGGCAAGTGGGGCCCTCTGGGCCAGTTTTGAGAGACCGGTGAGGGCTAACCTGTTGCTGTGGTGCCATGCTGCGTTCTCCCAGAACCTTCCTGAACTAAACCCTGGAAAGGGACAGACGCGTCCTCAGGACAGCTAACCTTAGCTCTGCCCTGCGTCAGCCCTCCCTTTGGTGTCCCCCCACCCATGGCCTTCTGGGAGCTTTGTGCCCGCCCACCCAGGCTGTGACTGCCCCGCAGGGCCCGCTGGTACTCCATGGAGATGGCCGGCATCGTCTGCTTCACAGGGGCGAACATCATCACCCAGGCGCGGGAGCTGATTGAGCAGATCGGGTGAGTGCCCTGCGGTTGGGCCTCGCCAGGTGGGGAGAGCAGATCTCTGAGATGGAGCTGGAGGGTGGAGGCGTTTTGGGCTCCCAGCGAGGAAGCGCCCCGTCCTGCTCCAGACAATGCCGAGTCTCACTGCTGCTTCCGTCCCTGTCTGAAGGAGGCCCCTGGAGCTGGACACAGATGGGATTTGGTGCGTCCTGCCCAACAGCTTTCCTGAAAACTTCGTCATCAAGACAACCAATGCAAAGAAGCCAAAGCTGACCATCTCGTACCCCGGGGCCATGCTGAACATCATGGTCAAGGTGAGCCCGGGGCCCGCAGGGCTGCTGTCTCCGCCGCTCCCCACTGAGTCTCCCCATCAGCCCCTCCCCCACCCAGCCCCGCCAGCCCCAGCAAGCTCTTGGGTGTCCCGGAAGTGGCAACAGTCCCTCTCCAGTGCGTCTCGCAGGCGCGTGTGGGAACGCCAGTCCTTTCTCTTGCCGAGTTATGTCCAGGCAGAGGAACCCAGTGTCTGCCCTGTCCACCGCTGGGGTTCAGCCGCCGTTGGGGAACCCACGGACGAGGCCCGTGCCCTTCGCCCTGCTTTGCAGGAAGGCTTCACCAACCATCAGTACCAGGAGCTGGCCGAGCCCGCCTCACTCACGTACGTCACCCGCTCGGAGAACAGCATCTTTTTTGAGGTGGATGGGCCCTACCTTGCCATGATCCTTCCGGCCTCCAAGGAAGAAGGCAAGAAACTGAAGAAGAGGTAAGAATGCCGTAGCCTTGGTGCTGGGGCCGGGGCAGGGCGGGCAAGACTGGACAGCCTCCCGGGGGCTCAGCGGAGCCAGGGTGGGCACGGGCTTCTGCACTGCGGCTTTTCCTCGGCCTCTTCTTCCACTTGGAAAGCTTCGGTCACCAGAGGCCAGCACTGCTCCCCGCCCTGGGGCTGTGCTTCTGTAGCTGCTGGCCCTTCTGTGCTCTGATCTGGGAAGCACGGAGCTTAGGAGGCGGAGATCTGGGGAGCGGCCAACCCCCGGCTCTCGGTCACCGCATCGCCACCGTGTCAGGTACGCCGTGTTCAACGAAGACGGCTCCCTGGCCGAGCTCAAGGGCTTCGAGGTCAAGCGCCGCGGGGAGCTGCAGCTGATTAAAATCTTCCAGTCCTCGGTGTTCGAGGCGTTCCTCAAGGGCAGCACCCTGGAGGAGGTGTACGGCTCCGTGGCCAAGGTGGCTGACTACTGGCTGGATGTGCTGTACAGCAAGGTGAGTGCGCCCTGCCCCCGAGAGAGGTGCTGCTTCTCAGGCACCCAGAACCTCCAGCCGATGCCTCTCGGCTCCCAGGAACCTGTTGAGGGCAGAATTCTGGGAAGGGAACAAATGGTTTGATGATAAAGGAATTGAAGTAGAAGGTTGAAGGTCTCATCATCGCCGAACTCTAGAACCTCTGGAGGCCTTGTAAGTGCACACAGCTCCTGCTTTTGTGCCAGCGCTGGCCTCTCTTGGAGTTGCTTTAGCACGTTTTGCTCCTCCAACTCAGTGTTTCAGGATCTCCAGAACATTCCAGCCAGACTATGGGCTTAGGGAGCTAGTTCCGCGGCTAGTGTCAGAGCCCTCAGGCTGCCCTGTGGCCAGTGTGCGCGTCAGGTGTCTGGACGCAGGCCTTGCCTCTGACGCGCGGTGTCCGAGGAGTCTTCCTAGGTGAGAGGAGCTGGATGCCGGGGGCATTTCCCAGATGCCCTTTGCTTTGTGGGCCTGTTCCTTGGAGCATCACCTTGTGTGGCACGAGCTGGCCGTGCGTGAGAGTCGGTACCAGACTTGCCAAGGCCTGGGCCCAGCAACCCAGGAGGCGACTGCCTGCGGGCGTCTGACCCTCTGTCTCCTCCCTCCCTCCTCGGCCCTCCTTTCCTGCTTCTCTTCCTCTTGGGAGAAACCACCAGCTCATCTGTTTTTTGCAGTCTTCAGCTGGTCATGGGAGGCGCTCACAGCTTGATAAATGCCCCTCGGTGCTTCTGCGCCACCCAGCAGAGTGAAAGTGGGGCTTCGTTGGGGCTTCGGTGTTGCCGTGTGCTGCGCTGAACAGGCAGCCTCTGGGGTCACACTGCTGCCTTCGGTGCACCAGGCAGAGGGGTGCGGTGTCCCTCAGAGGCAGCCAGCGTGCCGCCCGCTTGACCTCCGCCGTTGCCCCCAGGCTGCTAACATGCCTGATTCTGAGCTGTTCGAGTTGATCTCCGAAAACCGCTCCATGTCCCGGCGGCTGGAGGACTACGGGGAGCAGAAGTCCACGTCCATCAGCACCGCCAAGCGGCTGGCCGAGTTCCTTGGGGACCAGATGGTGAAGGACGCGGGGCTGAGCTGCCGCTACATCATCTCCCGGAAGCCAGAGGGCTCCCCGGTCACGGAGCGGTGAGGTGGCAGGGCTGGGGAGGCCCCTGGCAGGGGCCTGTGGGTCAGTGACAGGCCCTCGCTGTGGCCCACGGCCGAGGGGCACGGGCTGGCGCAGAGGGCTAGTTCCTCAGGCTGCCAGGGGCCGGCTCAGGCTCTGGGTGGGCTCCAGGGGCTGTCCCGGGAGCTGGGGCTGCTCCAGAGCAGCGGCTGCGGGACCTGACCCAAGGAGCGCTCAGCACCCACGCAGCTCCGTGGTCGGGCCAGTGCCGCGGGGCCGGGGGTAGTGGGGCGGCCTGCCCTCTGAGCTGTGCCCTCTGCTCTCCAGGGCCATCCCGCTCGCCATTTTCCAGGCAGAGCCCACGGTGAGGAAGCACTTTCTCCGGAAGTGGCTCAAGAGTTCTTCCCTTCAGGACTTTGATATCCGGAACGTGAGTGCTGTCTCTGCCTCAGAAGTGCCTTCTGTCTGAAGTCCTCCTTCCTGGCCGCCCATGACTGGAAGTGGTCACACGCAGGCACAGCTGCGAAGCTGACGCGGGGGCCGCTCCCTTCCCCTGGACTAGTCAGGCCCAGGCGCTGTGCCGGCCCAGCCACCTCCTGGGGGCCAGGGGACCGTCCTAGCTCCTCCCTTGGGCAGGCGCCTCTCAGCACAGCGCCGGGTCTCTAGGGCACAGGAGCCGGTAGGGGAGGCCTGGCGGGCTGCTGTGGCGGCTCTGCTGATGTGTGGCTGCCGTGTCCGCGCAGATCCTGGACTGGGACTACTACATCGAGCGGCTGGGAAGCGCCATCCAGAAGATCATCACCATCCCGGCCGCGCTGCAGCAGGTGGGCTGTGCCGTGGGGACCCCCGCAGGAGCCCCGCTGCCCCTTCACGGGCTCACCTGTGCGCCCTCTGCAGGTGAAGAACCCCGTGCCGCGGGTTAAGCACCCCGACTGGCTGCACAAAAAGCTGCTTGAGAAGAACGACATCTGTAAGCAGAAGAAGATCAGCGAGCTCTTTGTTCTCGAGGGCAAGAGACAGGTCAGGACCGGGTGTGTCGGGCGGGGCCCTGTCCTCGAGCTTGGGTGCTGCAAAGCAGCAGCGAGACCCAGAGTCCTGTCCTTGTACCCACGCGCGCTTGACACCTGGCCCGGGCAGGAGGCAGTGAGCCGTGGGCTCAGGGCCAGGGACCGTCTCCATGTCAGTGGGTGTGTGAGGGGCCGGCGACTTGTACCGCTCTGGAGCTTCTCAGCAGCACTGGAGGTGTTTGAAGGATGGGTTGAGCCAGATGTGCAAGCAGCCCTTAGGCGCTGAGTAAGAAAAGGACCTCAAATAAGGCTGCGCATGACTTACCTGCTAAAGATCTGACTCTCAGCTCAGATTTCCAGACAGACTCTGCCACACGTATCAGAGCTGAGCCTGAAGGATGAGGTCATGGAAGTGTGAAGGGAAGAGAAATGAGCCCAGTAAGCGTAACCTGCACGGAGCTGACGTAGCCAAACCGAGGCCAGAGAAAATCATCTTTTAGCTAGAAATCTTTTTCGTAGGATGACAATTAAGTGATACTGACAGTTGGTGACTTGACGTCTGGCGGTTCTGACAGTGCAGATTCAAATTAAGCAACATGAAAACTTAGTCTAATGAGGAATTGACCACTAAGATTGAGAGGGCTTTTTTTTAAAGATTTATTTATGCACGCAAGAACAGGAGCATAGGCCAGAGGTACAGGGGGTGAGAGGAGTCACCAGAGACAGAGGGGGGAGCTGAACAGGCAGATGGACTAAAATACACCACTGAGGGGAGCAGCGGGCAGACAGGAGAGGTCTGCTGCGCCACGTGGGTCCCCGCCCTGGTCCTGGATTGAACTCGTGCTGCAGTGGCTGCGGATGCTTCATAGTGCTGAGACTTAACCCCTTGTGCCACCAGGGAGACCCAAGTTTGGGAGATTTTGACACATCTCTCTCATTTGATCAAGTAAACCAAAAAAGTAGTAAGAATACGTGCGGTCGGAATGGCATTAAGGTATGCTGAGAAACACTAGACTTGGTGAACAAACAGAACTCCCATTTGTTGCCCAGGCAGGAGCCCAAGCTCTGCAGGGCCTTTGGGCTCAGGCCTCCCCCTGCAGGAGACCCTCAGGTCTAGCGTGAGCGTCTCCTGGAGCCTGTGCTGAGCTGGCGTGGGTGGCTGGTGGCAGCCAGGGAGGTGGCCTGGGGCTCCCCAGGGGCAATTGTGGCAGCCTCTGCCTGCAGCAGCCCTGGCCACTGGCAGACCAGTGCTAGGTTGTGACCTAACCACAGAAATTCAACTAATTAAATTAACCCCCTGCTTTTGCTGTGGCCTTGTGGCTGGGCCAGCCATGCCGGGAGGGGCCCAGGGCCCTGGGGCGATCGTTTCAGAGGGCTGGGCGAAGAAAGCCCAGCAGCATACTTAGACACCCAGGAGCAGGGCGATGGCCTGAGGGGTGGCGCATGGCGGAGGGTCTATGGGCCCATGGTGCCGTAGTTGAAGGAGCGGCCAACGTTGCCTCACTCAGTGCCCGCTGGTGGCAACAGACCTTGGAGTGCTGGGATGAGGGGGCCACTTCTGCATGTGCTTTAAGAGTCGATCCCAAAGGCGTGTCGATGATGAAGGAGGGTGGCAGGGGCAGTGCGGGCAGCCGTTCTGAGGGGTGTAGCCCACTCTGGGAGGGGCTGTCCATGTCCTTTGTCCTGTTTGAGTCTTAATGAGGAGGGGGCTGTTCTAGAGCAAACTCAGGGAGACTTAAACCCTGGCCTGTGTCGGCTCCTCGGTGGCATTTTCTGCTTGACCTCGTCACGTTAACCATCGGAGACAAGGGAACCAGCGTCCGTGTCCGAGCAGTTCACCCACCGTGAGACTCCTCTGCCGGGTCCTGGTGGCTGAGTCTCCTCGGGTTTCCAGGTGGGTGTGGCCCGGCCGCCAGAAGGCGCTCAGAGCCCGGGCACGCCCGACATGGAGGACCTGGGCCTCGCAAAGCCGCCCCGCCCCGTGGTCCCTCTGGCGACTAAGAGGAAGCGCGTGCTCTGGGAGAGCCAAGAGGACTCGCAGGACCTGGAGCTGACGGTTCCCTGGCAGGAGATCTTGGGACAGCCCCCTGCCCTCGGGACCACCCAGGTGAGAATCCTCGGGAGTGTGGAGTGGCCTAGCGAAGGCGGGAGCCTGTCTTCCCGCGCCTCCCCCAGGAGGCCTCCTGACCCACCCGCCCCGCCTGTGCCAGGAAGAGTGGCTGGTGTGGCTTCGCTTCCACAAGAAGAAGTGGCAACTGCAAGCCCGGCAGCGGCTGGCGCGCAAGAAGAGGCGGCGTCTGGAGGCGGTGGATGGCGCCCCGCGCCCCGTCCGCAGCGGGCCCACCACCGGCCTGGGGAGCTTCTTGCAAAGGACCGCGCGCAGCATCCTGGACCTGCCCTGGCAGATCGTGCAGGTGCCGAGGGTGGGACACCCTGCTGTGCGCGGGTGGGGTGTTCCCCAGCAGCCTGGTGCCACCCGCCCACCCTCCCCGCCCACCTTCAGGTCAGCGAGACCAGCCAGGCCGGCCTGTTCAGGCTGTGGACCGTCATCGGCAGCGACCTCCACTGCATCAAGCTGACCATCCCCCGCCTGTTCTACGTGAACCAGCGGGTGGCGAAGGCCGAGGAGGGCGCGTCCTATCGCAAGGTAGGGGCAGCCGCCTGCCACCCCTGGGGTCGGCCGCTACAGCCGGAGCCTCCCACTGAGCCCTTGGGCAGCGATAGGGAGGGGCCGGGGTGACGGCTGCCCGTGTCCTCACAGGTGAACCGTGTCCTGCCCCGCGCCGGCCTGGCCCACTACCTGTACGAGTACTCGGTGCCCGAAGACCTGTACCAGGAGCACGTCAACGAGATCAGCGCAGAGCTGGCAGCCCCCGACGTGGAGGGTGTGTACGAGACACAGGTGAGGGCCTGGGCAGGGGCGGCTCCAGGGAGGGGCTGGGGGCAGGCCGGTGGCACAGCAGAGAGCCTGTGGCGTGTCCCCCAGGTGCCCCTGCTGTTCCGGGCGCTGGTGCAGCTGGGCTGCGTGTGTGTGGTCAACAAGCAGCTGGTGCGGCACCTCTCAGACAGGGAGGCCGAGACCTTCTCCTTGGAGCACCTGGAGATGCGCTCGCTGGCCCAGTTCAGCTACCTCGAGCCAGGTAGGGAGCGTGCGGGCAGCCTGCAGGCCCTCCCGCACAAGCCCTGACGCGCGTCTTCCGCAGGGAGCATCCGCCACATCTACCTCTACCACCACGCCCAGGGCCACAGGGCGCTCTTCGGGGTCTTTGTGCCCTCCCAGCGCAGGGCGTCTGTGTTTGTGCTGGACACTGTGAGTTCTGGGCGGGGCGCGGGGGGTGGCCCCCTGTTTACAAGGCCCCTGGGCACAGGGGCCACTGGCTAGGAGTGGAGCCCAGGTGGCGGCCGCCCACAGGGCTGATTGGGCCGCCTCGCCAGGTGCGGAGCAACCAGATGCCGGGCCTGAGTGCCCTGTACGCGGCCGAGCACAGCCTCCTGCTGGAGAAGGCGGGCCCCGAGCTCCTGCCCCCACCCAAGCACACCTTCGAGGTCCGCGCGGAAACCGACTTGAAGACCATTTGCAGAGCCATCCAGCGCTTCCTGCTGGCCTACAAGGTGAGCTCGGGGCCGCCTGGGCGCCGCCGGCCCACCCCACCCGGCCGGCCCACCCAGCCTGGCTCTCCCTGCCCAGGAGGAGCGCCGTGGGCCCACACTCGTGGCCGTGCAGTCCAGCTGGGAGCTGAGGCGGCTGGCCGGGGAGGTGCCCGTGCTGGAGGAGTTCCCGCTGGTGCCCCTCCGCGTGGCCGACAAGATCAACTACGGAATCCTGGACTGGCAGCGCCACGGGGCCCGGCGCATGATCCGCCACTACCTCAACCTGGACACGTGCCTGTCGCAGGCCTTCGAGATGAGCAGGTAGCGTCGCCGGGGTGGCTCCCCGGCCTGACGTCTGGGCGGGCTGTGTGGCGGGCCGACCGCGCTCCCGGGGCGCTGGGCCCAGGCTGACGGCGCCGCGGGCTCTGCCTGGGCAGGTACTTCCACATCCCCGTCGGGAACCTGCCTGAGGACATCTCCACCTTCGGCTCCGACCTCTTCTTTGCTCGCCACCTCCAGCGCCACAACCACCTGCTCTGGCTGTCTCCCACGTCGCGCCCCGACCTGGGGGGCAAGGAGGCGGACGACAACCGGCTGCTCATGGAGCTGGAGGACCAGGCCCCTGTGGAGATCAACAGTCCAGGCTGCTACTCCACGGGTGGGCCGTGTGGCTGTGCCTGGTCCCCGCTGCCGTTTGGCCCTGGGGAGGCAGCCGCCAGCGCGGGGCCGCGGCTGTGGGGCCTCTGGGGCGGGCTTTTGGGGGCCTGAGTTCACGGCCCAGGCCGTGGCGGGTTTCCCAAGGTGGTGCCGGTCGGGTCTGGACGTGGGCGGTGCTGTCTCCGGTGCAGTGTGCGTGGAGCTGGACGTCCAGAACCTGGCGGTGAACACCATCCTGCAGTCACACCACGTGCACGACATGGAGGGCGCCGGCAGCGTGGGCGTCAGCTTCAGCGTGGTCCCGCAGGCCTCGCTGGAGGACATGATCACGGGCGTGCAGGCCGCCAGCGCCCTGGCCAGCTATGACGAGACGGCGCTCTGCTCTGGCACCTTCCGGTGGGTGCCCGGCCTCTCCCAAACGCTGCGCAGCTGGGCTTGGGGTGGAAGGCTCGTGAGGGGCACCTGTCCTGCCTGGCCAGGCAGCCGCCCATCTGTGCGGACCTCACACCCCAGGCCCTCCGAGTACGCTGCCCCGTCATCCCTGTCGGGGGCTCCGGGGTGTGTGCACTCAGGGACCGCTGGGTGCGGCACGCTGTGCTCGGCAGCCAGGCGTCCTCGCTGCCTGGCCCCACCCCACGCGGGTGGCGACAACGCTGGCAGCGTGACCTGTCATCACCTGGGTTGTGTGGAGGGTGGGCACTTCTGCGCGCTCTTGCCACCCTCACGTGGTCCTCATGTGGGGCCGTGTGGGACGTGGGGTGGGCAGGAGGCGACTATGGGCCAACAGAGACCAGGCCTGGGGCCTGGGCAGTCCAGGCGGCAGTGGGGAGACCAGTGGTAGCAGGTCAAGGGCAGGAAGGGGCCACTGGCTATCGTGGCCCCAGCACATGGGGGCGGGCCCGGCCTGGGGCACAGAGGCTGGTGGGGCGGCCGGTGGCAGGTGGGTGCTGCCTTGTGACCAGGCCCGCCCCTGCAGGGTCCTGAAGAGCATGGTGGTAGGCTGGGTGAGGGAGATCACGCAGCACCACAACGTGTACGCGGACAACCAGGTGATGCACTTCTACCGCTGGCTGCGCTCCCCCAGCTCCCTGCTGCACGACCCCGCCCTGCACCGCACGCTCCACGGCCTGATGAAGAAGCTCTTCCTGCAGTGAGTGTCGCCACCTCCCCCAGCCCTCGCCCCTGCAGACCGCAAGCCGGCCAGAGCCCTCTGGGCTGACACCTGTGGCCGCTGCAGGCAGCTGGAGCCCGGCTGCTGTGTGCCCGCGTGTCTGATTGGCGCAGGCCTGGGCTCTGCTGCAGGGGAGCCCTGGCGGGGCAGCCAGGCAGTGCGGGACCAGGTCCACCCTGCTGTTCAGCTCCTTTGCCCATGATTCTGTGACTGTATTTCTTAAAAAGATTTACTTATTTTTACGTAGAAGAACTGGGGTGCAGGCAGGGGTGTGGGGGATGAGAGGACTCACCAGAGACAGAGCGGGGAGCAGAATAGGCAGATCCGGTGAGATACACTGCTGAAGGGAGCAGTGGGGAAGGGAAGCAGGAGAGGTCTGCTGCGCCCTGTGGGTCAGTTCCCTGGCCAGGGATTGAACTTGTGCTACAGTGGCTGGTGATAGCTTCATAGTGCTGCGATTTAATCCCTTGGGCCACCAGAAAGGCCCTGTAGTTGTGTTTTTGATTGATTTGGAGATGTCACTCCTTCATGCCGGTCAGCCGTTTCTGTGGCGTCACTTGTACACACCTATGCCCAGCCTCTCTTGGGCATTTGACTTTGTTGTGGGTTTTCCCTGTGCATTCCTAGTTGCTTCTGGGTTCTCAGTGCATCTGACTGCTCCCCACTTCAGGATCCTCAGCTTCTTTGCTCATGGTCTCTATCACCTGTTTTGTTTTGCTTTTAAAGATTTATTTATGCTTATAAGAACTGGGGTACAGGCCAGAGGTAGGGGAGGTAAGAGGATTCACCAGACAGAGTGGGGAGCAGAACAGGCAGACTGACTGAAACACACTGGCGAGGCAGGAAAGGTCTGCGGCGCCATGTGGGTCCCCGGCCAGGGATCGAACTTGCGCTGCAGTGGCTGCGGTTTGCTTCATTGTGTTGCGCCACCCACTGCACCACCAGAGAAGCCCTCTATCACCTCTTGACTGTTGCCTCTGACCTTGGCTGCAGGCTCATTGCCGAGTTCAAGCGCCTGGGGTCACTGGTCGTCTACGCCAACTTCCACCGCATCATCCTCTGCACCAAGAAGCGGCGCATCGACGACGCCCTGGCCTACGTGGAGTACATCACCAGCAGGTGCCGCGGTGGTGGGGTGCGTGTGGGGACGGGGCGGCCCGTCACTCTTGCAAGGTGCCTGCGCCTCCGTCTCCTCCATCCGGCCTCCGCCCTGGCCTCCTTGCACAGGCAGAGCCTCCTGGCGGCCGGCCGTTCATCCTTTCCCCTAGAAAGTGTGAGCGTGGTAGTCTGAATCCACTTCATGCTCGCTCTTATGTAAGAGGAGGGTAAACTGATAGGCACAGAAAACAAGAAAAGCAAAGTGGGGGGATGAAAACTATTGATCTCGTGTAAGCAGTCTCTGTTCTCCTTCTTTCTAGCATCCACTCTAAAGACATCTTCCATTCCTTGACAATTTCTTTCTCGCGGTGCTGGGAATTTCTTCTCTGGATGGACCCCTGTAACTATGGTGGAATCAAAGGCAACGTTTCCTCCAGCGTCCATTGTGGGCAGGTAAGAGGTTGCCCGTCTTACAAAGCTGAGCTTGCGCTCGAGCACCACAGGGGGGGTCCGCGCCTGCTTGCCCGTCCTGGTGGGGTGCCCCGCGGTCCAGGCCGAGTGAGTCCCTGCTGCCCAGTCTGGGGCCTGGAGCAAGCAGGTCAATCCAGATGTCGCTCCTGACTGATAAAGACTCAGAGTAGCCCAAAGCTGGCAGGGCAGGCAGCGCGCTGGGGCAGGGCTTGAAGGGGGGTAGAAGGCAAGGGGGATGCAGACTGAATGTGGGTGCAATGAGCACATGGCACGGGTACAAGTACGAGCGAGGGGCCATGCTCGGCCCGTCTCTGTTGCAGCAAGAGTCCCAGACAGGAGGCAGCATGGAGGAGGTGGAGGAAGAGGAGCAGCAGGAGGAGGAGGAGGGCGCACCAGAGCCGGACGTGGAGGACATGCTAGAGAACAGCTGGAACATCCTGCAGTTCCTGCCGCAGGCGGCCTCCTGCCAGAGCTACTTCCTCATGATCGTTTCCGGTGAGCCGTCCACACCCCTCACGGCGGGGACAGCGAAGTCCTGGTGCCCGGGCCACCGCCGTGCGGAGGGGAGAGCGCCCTGGCCACCCCACCTGTGTGGCAGAAGAGACCCAGTCCTCTGCCAGGGGTGGCCTCGGAGCCCAGCGGGGTCCAGCCGGCTCCACCCAAGGCTCAGTCCCGCAGGGCAGCTGGAGGTCGGCACGCCTACCCCGCCTGCTGGCTGGTCTTTGAGGCCAGCTCACTGGAGTAGGGAACGCCGTGTTCTCTGGGCCTCAGGGCTTAGTGTTTGTGAACCGAGTGGGTAGGTTGACGTGGGAAGTGTGTGAGCCCCTGTAGAAGCACCCGCCGTTGGAGCCCGCCGGGCGCTGGCGCAAGCGGGCGTGTCTGGGTGTGCGCGTGGCGGGGAGTCTGGGCGCACACAGCAGCAGATGTCGCTTCCTGCGCGCCTGCCTCTGTCTCCGCCCGAGGCTGCTACCGCAGCTCTCTGGGGCCAGGCGCTCTACCCAGAGCCGTGTGCCCCTGGCGCCAAGGCCGAGCGCTCTCAGGACCCGGGTGTCGCCAGCGCCCCGCTTCTCGGTGACGCGGGCCCACCCAGCGGCAGCGGCTGAACTGATCATCGGCGCCGTCACTTCGGCCCGCTCTGCTGCGGGTCTGATGCCACACCGGCCCCGGCTGTCCTGGCCGCTGACTCCCGCCCTCGTCCGCAGCCTACATCGTGGCCGTTTACCACAGCATGAAGGAGGAGCTGCAGCGCAACGCCCCGGGGAGCACCCCCCTGAGGAGGAGGGGCGCCAGCCAGCTCTCCCAGGAGGCCCAGGAGGCGGCCGGAGCCCTGCCCGGTGAGCATCCCTCACGCCCGTGGGGCACCTCCAGCGCCCTGGGGTCCCCAGGGCACCTCCATGTCCTCGTCACCGTGCCGAGGGGAGCCAGTGCCGCGTTCCTTCCCCAGGGATGATCACCTTCTCCCAAGAATACGTGGCGAACGAGCTCACTCAGAGCTTCTTCAGCATCACCCAGAAGATCCAGAAGAAAGTCACGGGCTCGCGGAACTCGACCGAGCTCTCAGACATGTTCCCTGTCCTGCCCGGGTCCCACCTGGTGCTCAACAACCCCGCGCTGGAGTTCGTCAAGTATGTGTGCAAGGTGAGGCGCGTGTGCAAGCGGGCAGGCCGGGTGCGTGCTTCCACAGCCTGAGGGCCCTGTCTGCCCTGGCCGTACCACCCACCTCAGCGCCTGTCACGCCCGTGGCCCACGCTGCCTTGGGCTCTGCGACGCCGTCCTGAATCGTGATACCCGCCGGTGTGGACGCTGCGACCCGATCCTCGTTCAGGATTGTTCTGACCATTCTGGTGCTTTCCATGTAAAATTCTGAATTGACTTTCGGTCTCTGCCTCAAAAAAGCCTGGCACATAGCTGGGGTTACTCTGATTCTGGAGACTGACGTGGGGAGCACTGGCCCTTGGTGCCGAGGCTGCTGGTCTCAGGCTGCTCTGTCTCTGTGTCAGGCGCTAGTTGCCCTCACTGGGGCCTCGGGGTTTCCAGCATGTAGCTGTTGCACATACTGCCCAAAGCTGGGAGAGGGGCCTGTTACCACTTTGGCCTCAGTCCTATCCCCGGCCAGGGAGGGGACCCACAGGGCTCAGCAGACCTCTCCTGCCTCCCTGCTGCTCCCCTCGGCAGTGCGTTTCAGTCCATCTGCCTGTTCTGCTCCCCACTCTGTCTCTGGTGACTCCTCTCAACCCTGCACCTCTGGCCTAGAGCCCAGTTCATCTGTTAGAAAAAAAGGAAAAGCACGTTCTCTCAAAGCCTTCTTAGTGGAGCTCGGTTCTCGGTGCTGCTGCTGGCGTGGTGGGTGCAGGGGAGGGGCGCAGCCTTTAGGAGACAGCACTGTCCCCCAACATGCCTGCGGGCAGCTCCCGCTGCTGGTGCCGTGGCTCTGCGGGCAGGTGTGAGGCTCTGGGCCCTGCCTCATGCGCGAGGAGGGAGCCCTTCGTAGGCAGCAGGTGGGGGCAGTCTGTCCAGAGCCCTGACCTGGCGCCGACGTGAGCCCTGGGCCACCGGTGCAAGGCAGGCAGGACGGGCGCTGCGTGGGATGGGTGCCGCGCCTCTGCTCGGGCAGGCCCAGCGCCCTGACCAGTCTGCCCCGCGCAGGTCCTGTCTCTGGACACAAACATCACAAACCAGGTGAACAAGCTGAAGCGGGACCTGCTCCGCCTGGTGGGCGTGGGCGAGTTCTCGCCGGAGGCCCAGTTCCAAGACCCCTGCCGCTCCTGCGTGCTCCCCGAGGTCATCTGCCCCAGCTGCAACTTCTGCCGCGACCTGGACCTGTGCACACACCCCTCCTCCTGCCAGGTGGGTGCTGCCCCGAGCTGGGGCCAGGCCTCTGGCTCCACCTTGATGGGTCACGCCTGCCAGGCCCCCACATACAGGGTGGCCATACATGTGCACCCCACAGTGCCTGCCTGGCCCTGCCTGGCGCCAGGGTTGCCTGGGCTGCGCGCCCAGCCTAGCACGGAGCTGCCGGGAGGGCCGTACTGACCTGGCCTTGCTGTCTGCCTAGGACGGCGCCGGCGCGCCCCAGTGGCTCTGCTCCAACTGCCAGGTGGCCTACGACTCATCGGTCATTGAGGCAGCCCTGGTGGAGGCGCTACAGAAGAAGCTGATGGCTTTCGCCCTGCAGGACCTGGTGGGTGGCTCTGCCCCGCGGCCAGCCTGGCGGTGTCGCCCCAGGGAGGGCACTGGGGCAGCTGACACCGCTGGGTGAGCCCCGTGCGAGGTCCCTGTGGCATGGATGCGCCCATGGGGGCCGAGGCACACATGCCCAGGACCACCACCGCTTTCCCGCCAGACCTGCCTGAAGTGCCGCGGCGTGAAGGAGGCCAACATGCCCCTGCACTGCGGCTGTGCCGGGGACTTCAGCCTCACGGTGCACACCAAGGTGGGCCGATACCTGCCGCCTGCCCGCCCGGCCCACAGCAGCCCTGGGATAGGGCCTCACTGTCCCTCCTCTGCCCCGCAGGTCTTCATGGAGCAGATTGGAATCTTCCGGAATATAGCCCAGCACTTTGGCATGTCGTACCTCCAGGAGACGCTGGGGTGGCTGCTACAAAAGTCCCCCCGGCCAGCCTGTTAGGGAGCCAGGGGCCTCTCCTGCCCGGCCGCGCCTGGTCGGGTGGGCTGCCTGGACACCGTCCTCAGGAGCTCAGGGGCAGTTGTGCCCAGGGGCGCAGGGCAAGACTCCAGCCGCTCAGGGCGCCCGGGGGCCAGTCGCCCTCTGAACAGCCCTGCCCCTCGCCCTCTCCTTTGTCAGCCTCGGGCACCCAGGGCCATGGGGCCCGCCCCCAGTCGTGGGCGCAGGCCAGACCAGTCCCTGCATTGGGGGAGCTGCCCCACCCTTAGGCCCTTGTTACCATGGAGAAGCACAGCCGTATGAGCCCCGCCAGCAGGACAAGCCCATGTCCAGGGAATGTGGGCCCAGGAGCGCCGTCTGTCCTGCAGCAGGCAGGCCCCGCCCAAGCCTCAGGTGGAGAGCGTCTGCGGTCTGAGCCCTGGGCAGGACGGCCCTGGGCGCCCAGACCTGGCCTGCAGGACCCGGGGTATGGGCCGCAGCTGGCCCAGGCGTCAGCACCCGAGCCTCAGGAAATGGCTTCCTCACACACCAGACCCTGGGATCTTTCCTTCGACTCTGGGGGCGTTGGACCGGGGCAGGGAGAGGAGTCGGATCCTGCTCCCCTGGGGCTAGGCCAAGTCCTCTGGCCCACAGGCCAGCAGGGGCCCGTGCCCAGGTACAGGGTCTGCAGTCTCCCCAGAGCCTTCCTCTGCCCGAGGACCTGCTCCCCTGGGCATGGAGGCCGGGGGCGGAGTGGGGACCAGGGCCTGTCTTCCCAGGAAAGTCTGCTCCCCACACCTGTTGTTAGCCCCCAAATAAAGACCACACCTAATTTTTGATTAAACCAGATCCAAGCAGGAAAAGAAAGCCAATGCCCAGCTGGCTGGGCAGCAGACCCTGTTGAGTGCGAGCTGAGGACCCCAGGCCCGAGCTGGGCAACTGGTGCTCCAGCAGGTGGCAACTCAACGCCCCTCAGGGGCTGAGCCCCTTCACGGCTTTGCTGTGGCGCCTCAGCGTAGGGGCATACCGTGGCCTGCGGCCCAGGGGACACAGCACGTGGGTCCCTGGTGTGTGCAGAGGGAGGGCTGTGAGAAACCTGAGCCTGGCCGGAAGGTGGATGAGCCAGCCCTGATGGAGGCCGAATCTGATTAAGCTGATGGGGAGGGGGCCGCTGGCTTCCTGGAAGCAGCTGCAGCTGTCCCCGGGAATCAAGGGGAAAGGGTGGCCACTCCTTAGCCACAGGCCCCTGTCCTGCTGCTCAGAGGCCAATTAGGCCGGGCTCTTGGGGAGTGGATGCCCTGGGCCCTCACTTGCAAATGGGAAACCTGAGTCCTGACCTTGGCCCTGTTGCAGCCACAGCCAGGCCCCAACTGGAAAAGCCAGTTTCTCAACTGGGACCTCAGGCCAGATGCTTGAGGTCTGGGCCCTTGGGCACGGAGAGCCTGGAGCTGAGCAGGGACAGTGCAGAGGTGGTCAGTTGGTCAGTCGTGGGTGGCCGCGCTGTGGCTCCCGGCTGCAGGGAGTTGGGCCAGGTGGGTGGGGCCAGCACTGTCCTCCCACCACCGCCAGGGCAGGTCTGAGCCCTCCTGTGGGCCGGTGGTTTGTTGGGCCGAGAGACACAGGATCCCAGGTGAGGCATGGGGCTGGGCAGCCACCCCAGACCTGCGTCAGCCCCACGCTGCCCAGAGACGCACCGTCCTGCGGCTGTCTGTCTCCCTGTGGGCCTGGCCAGGCAGGCGCCAGGCGGCCACTAATGCAGTGGCTGTGCCAGCTTCCGAGGGAGTGGTAACCAGATTACGGGGCTGCCCGCCCCACATCGCCGTGGTCTGCACGGGCAGTCCGGTGTGGGCTGAGCAGTGCCCTGAGCCTCAGTGCCCAGCCCCTCCAGGCGCTGGAAGCTGGGGCCCCAGGCAGCCGCACCCAAAGGGCTGTGGGCACTTGGCTTCTTCCCTCTCCGCTCAGGCTGGCTGGAGGGGGAGTCACCGAGCATGGCCCCGAGATGCTTCCCCCAAAGAGCCAGGCCAGAGGGTTCTGGTTACAGGTTTATTGGACACTAGACACGTGATTTCTTGGCGTGGGGGTGGTGGCAGGAGCTGCCTGCCTACAGTCGGTGGGGGGTGCTAAAGGGGGGCCATAGCCCCCACCTAGTCACATGCGGTCCTTCACCCACAGCTTCATGGGAAAGGGGTGTGGGCCGGCCCAGGCTTTCCTGTGGATCCCCACCAGGGTGGGACTACGGTGCCAGGAAACAGGTGTCGCTCAGAGCTGGGCCAAACCGCAAGGGTCCGAGGGTCGGGAGTCCGGGTGGGGAGGCACAGAGGCACGAAGCCCGGGTTCTGCGCCCGGCTCAGGAGCGCCCACCATCTGCTCAGACGGGGCAGAGGTGGGGCCCGGCCCTGGGGGCGGGGCGGCTGGGGCCCGGCTTGGTCCCTGGTCCACAGGTGGGTAGTCTGGGGCAGGGCAGGGCGGGGGAGGGCCCTGGCCCAAAACTAGGGCCAAGGTGACAGGCCAGCTATCTGGGGAGGACTTCGGAGCACACACCTTGTCGAACTTCTTATGGCTGTAGACCTTGTTCCTGTTCATGAACGTCAGCAGGATCCAGTCGCACAGGAAGGAGCCCTGGGGTCGGCGGGGCCAGAGCGTGAGGGCCAGTAAGCCTGGGCCCTGCCCCCACCCCACCGGCCAGCTCCTTACCACCCCGATGGAGGTCAGCGCCGTGGCCAGGTTAATGATGGTGGGGATCAAGCTGAACTTCCCGGCCTGGGGAGGAAGGGGCGCCTAGGCAGAGGGCCTGGGGGTGTGTGGGGATGGGGTGGGGAGGGCTTTACCTGCCCGTGCACGATGACGTCGATGCGGATCCCGTAGGCCTTGACGAGTGTGCGGGTGGAGCGGCCGTTCGTCTCGTAGTACTTGGCAAACCTGGGGCACGAGGCTTGCTGGGAGCACAGGTGCTCTCGCCCACCACCCATCACCCGCTTCCGGCATCTGCCCCGTCTGTTCCCGGGACTGTTCCTATTTGTTCCTGGGGAATGAGGGCCCCGGAGCCCCAGGCCGAGGTACCTGAAGTTGTAGCCGGAGGAGGCAGGGACGTGCTTGGGGTCGAGCCTCCGGAAGGAGTACCGGGGGTTGCACTGGGAGGCTGGCAGGTCCAGGTCACAGTCCCAGTTGATGATTACCCCGATGACGCCGCCCTGCTGGCCCCCACGGGCAGAGGAGGGTCAGCGGGACCAGAGAGCTCTCCCGAGTGGGCTTCCTGCCCCGAGACTGGGCACGGGGCGTGGAGGGAGCAGCCACGGCCCAGCGCCAGGGCGCCTGGAGAGGGGACGCCAGCGGCCAGCCGTGTGGCCAGCTCAATAATTAAGCAGGGCCACAGACACCCCGGTGGGTGATCGTGTTTCCCTTTGAGAAGCGGGCAGGGCTGCAGGACGGTCAGGTCTGGTGCGGCGGGTGTGGCCAGACTCACCGTGTGAGCCAGCTCTGTGAAGTTCTCCCCGGCCTGCTCCACGATGAAGCCCAGCTTGAAGATGGGGCAGTAGAGGTCGGAGACAGTGTGGAAGCTGCAGCGCTTCAGATAGCCCTCCTCGCTGGTCTGGATGTTGCCCCTGAGGCCGGCCAGGGCTTCAGGAGGGGCAGGCCCCCATTCCCAGATGAAGCAGCCCCTCCCCCATGCCCCCAGGACCCTTACTTGGAGAACTGGAATTTGGGGTAGTGGATGCTGTTCTTGATGAGGATGGTGAAATTCGGGGCCATCTTGCCAAGAAAGTGGCTGAGAAGGCACAGACTGGGGGTTAGTGGCCCCAGCGCCCCCAGCCTTACTGCCCAGAGCCCCCCTCCTTGGCGGAAGTCCTGGGGGGCTGTGCTAGGGCAGAGGCTGGGTCCCAGGCCCGTGGGCGTGGGCGCACCTGACGGCGGCCCCATCTTCCACAGGACACCAGCCGGATACCTCGCAAGTCCTGAAGGCCCCCTGGTAGTAGGGCACGCAGCGCCCGGTGCGCAGGCCTGCAGGGGGAGCGCGCTCAGCCGCCAGGGCCAAGCCGCGCCCCCGCCCCAGCCCCGCCCGGGAGCACACTGACCATTTCCCAGCATGTCCAGCTGTCCGGCCACGCAGTCCTCGTCTGAGCTGCAAGTGGCGTTTTTGACCTTCACGCTCTGGGGACGGGGAGGCTGCGTCAGAGGCCCCCCAGCCTCGCCTCCAGCACAGCAGTGCGCACCCCCTGCCGCCCCGCAGCCCCCAACTCTTCCTCACCTCCGGGCAGGTTCCCAGGGTCTGGGGGGCGGTGACCTCAATCCTGGTGATGATGCTGAACACGCTGCCCCCCTGGGTGCAGGAAGAGGGGGGTTGGTCGGCCCGGCAGGAAGTTCGCCCACCGGGGGTCCCAGCCACAGGTGGGCACAAGGCTGGCGCACCTCGGGGGGTTTCACGTATTCCTCCACGTCCCACACTTTGTGCTCCGACGCGGTGATGCCCTTGACTTTCGTGATCACGGAGCTCTCGGGGCCCGTCTCGCTGTCCTGGTAGCTCTTCTGCACGATGAACACGTACCTGCGCAGAGCAGGGCGCTCCGGAGGCCACCCGTGCTGGGCGGGGCGGCGGGGGCGGCCCGGGCTGCGTGCTGCTCCCCCGGGCCCCGCGCCCTCCCGCGTTCAGGGCGCCCCCAGCCGCGGGGGAGCCCCCGGTCCCGGGTCGGGCCCCAGCGCACCACACGAAGTAGAGCAGGATGAGCAGCTGCACCGCGCGGTACACGACGCCCAGGCGCCGGTTCCGCACCACGATCACCTTGGGCGTCTCGTAGTCCCAGAACGCGGACCAGCAGCCCCAGGCCAGGCGCCGCACCAGGCCGGTGCCCGCGAGGGGCTGGGGCTCCGCGGCCGCCATGCCCCGCCTCCCGGGCCGCGGCGGGCGCGCGAGGTGCGGACGGCGGACCCCGCGCGGGCTGGGCGCCGGCTGGGCGCGGGCCGGGCTGGGAGCTCCGCGGCGCCGCGCCTCCGGGGCGTGGCCTGGCCCTCCCGCCCCGCCTCGTGGGGTCTGAGCTCTGGGAACCCGCGCCCCGGGAGGGGTGCGGGGGGCCGGTGGCGGCCGCGGAGCCCCAGCCCCCCAGCTGGAGGACTATCGGGCGGGCGCCCCGGGGGTATCCGCGCCCCGGGGAGAGCCGTGGACAAGCGCCGCCCGTCCCCTGGGCGTCTCCACCTCGGATGGGACCCGCAGCGCCGCCGACCGGTGAGTCTCGCGTCCGGAGAGCGCTTCCGTCGGCGTCGGTGGGACACCCCGGGGCTTCGCGCGCCGACTTGGGACAAAAACCGATCCCCTTCCGGGGCGCGCCCAGCCCTCCGCGCCCCTCCGCTCCAGCCCCCACCCAGACTCCCGCTCCGTCTGTTCTCACCCACGTCTGAGCCTTTCTTTTCCCTTTGCCACTCGAAGGTGTGTTCTTCGTCTGCTTGTCTCGTTTTAATGTTTCTTACACCGCCCTTGCCTCACTGTTGTGGGGAAATCCTGACATCGTGGCATTTCGCGACACCACCCGAAGTCTGCACTCTTTTGGACCTAGTGAACCATTTTAAGGAGCCATTGTTTCGTTAACAGCTCAGTGAGATTCAGTGAGTGACCATGTAGTGCAAACACCACCATCGTCTGCTTTCAAAACATTTCACGCCTCCCGTGGAAGACTCCCTGCCCAAAAGCTGGTGCCGGGTCCCCTGTTCCTGGGCACTGACAACTGCCATCTACTCCAGGGGTTTGCTTTGGTATCCTGCAGAGCGGCAACCCACAGTGTCCTTCCTTTTGTGTCTGTTTCTTCCTCTCAGGGTGTTTCCAAAGGGCTGCAGGTCCCAGCAGGTCACCAGGATTCCTCCTTTTTCTTAGCAGAATAATATTCCACCCTGTGGCTTTCCACTTGATTCCTCCCTTGCTGGATGTTGGTGTGGTGCCTCCGTAGTGAGCACTGCTCTGTGAGCCTCCATGAGGGGTTCCCTGCCAGCAGTCTTCAGTTCTTCTGGGCATGCTAGGGATGGAATGTGTGGATCCTTGTGGGGAGCCTGCAGCCTCCTGCCTGACTCCAAGGAACCACCACGCCACCAGTCAGGGCTGTGCCGGCTTCCACCTTACACACATCCTGTCAACACTTCTTTTCTACTGGCTTGGTTGTTGCCATCCCAGTGAGTGAAACAGTCATTTCTTGGGGAAATGTCTGTGCAAGTCCTCCATTTTATTTTATTTTATTTTTAAATGTGAAGAATATTGTCTTGACTGACACTCATCTTTTTTTTAATATTTATTTATTTATGCATACAAGCACTGGGGTACAGGCCAGAGGTGTGGGGGGGTGAGAGGATTCTCCAGAGACAGTGGGGAGCAGAACAGGCGGACCCACTGAAACACACTGCTGAGGAGAGCAGCGGGCACAGCAGGAGAGGTCTGCTGCGCCATGTGGGTCCCCTCTGACCGGCAGCAGGGATCGAACTCGTGCGGCAGTGGCTGTGGTTTGCTTCATAGTGCGTTGCTTAACCCATTGCGCCACCAGGGAGGCCCAAGTCCTCCATTTTTAAGTCAGGCTATTTGTCTCTTTGCTGCCAGAGCTCTCTGTGTGTGCCGAACTAGTTCCTTGATAGATATGCACTTGTGAATGTTCGCTCCCATTGTAGGGCAGCTTCTCATTTTCTTGATAATGTCCTTTGATACACAAATTTTACTTTATTTTAAAAGATTTCTTGTATTTATTCGTGCACACAAGAGCTGGGCTGTAGGCCAGAGTGTGGAGGGTGAGAGGAGTCACCAGAGACAGAGTGGGGAGCAGAACAGGCAGATGGACTGAAACACACTGCTGAGGAGAGCAGCAGGCGAGGCAGGAGAGGTCTGCTGCGCCACGTGGGTCCCCTCCCTGGCCCGGGATCGAATTCAGGCCTCAGTGGCTGGTGATAGCTTGATAGTGCTGACTTTAACCCCTGAGCCACCAGAGAGGCCCTATCATGCATCTTTACCGTTTTGTTTTATTACTGTGGTCTGTTGCCCTGGTTGCTCCGCTGTCTGCCCTTGTGTTGTGGGGACATTTCCCAGGAGGTCACAGTGTGGGACTTTCTAGTATTTGTGGGGTTTCATTTGACAACCCTAGTTAGGGTTGTTAGTTTGGGGCAGGGCTAGCATCAGTATTTATTATTCCTGCTGTTCTGTAGTTTTATTTTTTGTTGGGTTTTATCTGCTTTTCTATCAGGGAAACACTGGCTTATAAGATGAAATAGATCATGCTCCTTTCTCCTCAATTTCTTTTTTTTTAAAGATTTTTAAAAATTTATTTATGCATTCAGAGCTGGGGTACCGGTCAGAGGTGTGGGAGGTGAGGGGATTCACCAGAGACAGAGTGGGGAGCAGAACAGGCAGATGGACTGAAACACGCTGCTGAGCGGAGCAGCGGGGAGGCAGGAGAGGTCTGCTGCGCCCTGTGGGTCCCCTCCCTGGCCGGGGTTCGAACTCGAACTGCTGAGCTGCAGTGCTGTGCAGGTCTGCTGCGACACCGTGGAGGCCCCCTCTCCTCAATTTCTTTGAAAGAGTTTAAGAATAACTGGTGGCAATTCCTCTTTAAATGTTAACTTTTTAGGCCCGTCCTGGTGGCGCAGTGGGTTAAGTAACACACTATGAAACAAACCGCAGCCACTGCAGCACGAGTTCGATCCCTGCCGCCGGCCGGGGAGGGGACCCACAGGGCGCAGCAGACCTCTCCTGCCTCCCCGCTGCTCCGCTCAGCAGTGTGTTTCAGTCCATCTGCCTGTCCTGCT
>JAGFMF010011719.1:4762384-4810044 GCA_019455555.1 Galemys pyrenaicus | reverse complement strand
CCTGTTCTGCTCCCTGCTCTCTGTGGTGAATCCTCTCACCCCCCCACACCTCTGGCCTGTACCCCAGCTCTTGTATGCATAAATAAATAAAAATCTTTTAAAAAAAAACAAATACAGATGCAAAAAATTCTCCATAACACGTTAGCCAAGCAGAATACAGAGCAGGAAAAAAGTTAGCAAATAAAAAAATAAATTAAAAAAAAAAAGTAAATTTATCATTCCACAATTAATAGTCATATTAATAACAATAAAGGACAAAGTGCACCCGTGTGTGAGGGCCTTGACGTGAACTGCCCAGAACAGGCAAATCCGTAGAGATGGAAAGCAAATTAGAGGTGGCCAGGCAGGGCAGGGGCCAAGGCGGGGGCAGGGCAGGCCAGGGCCCAGGGAGGGGTCAGGGCTGGGGAGGGGCCAGGGCTGGGGGAGCAGCAGGCAAGGGGCTGGACGGCGGAAGCCCAGAGCTGGGACTCAGCCTTGTAGGGGAGCGGCTGCCAGCACAGAGGGTCCTGGAGCAGACGGTGGCCTCCTTCCCGACGGGTGCCCCCGCTTTGTGGGCGCCCGTGGCAGCTGTGCACCACCCACGCAGACCTCCCCTGCACAGCACCCCCGGCACCGCAGTGCCAGGTCCCCCTGCACCGTAGCCCACGTCCTGCGAACCCCAGGGTCTTCTGACCGACCCTCGCATGGTCCCTGTGCTGACCCCTCGTCCGGGGAAGCTGCCCGCCCGCTCCCGAGCCACCTGCGCCCGGAGTGGCACCACGGCCCCTCCGCACTGACCTGCCGTGGACGCTGCCGGCAGAGGGGCCTGTGCTGTGGCTGGGGCGCTGGCCGTCTGCGCACGGCCAGCAACGCGCGTGGCCGCCATGATCTGGCCAGGACCTGTTGCTGAGGAAGGCCCGTGGCCTTCTGCCCTCAGGCCCCGGTCCCCTGGGTGGGCCATGACAGAGCTGCAGGAGGGGCAGCCGAGACGCAGTGATCTTTCCAGGCTGGGAGGAAACTCTGTGGCCCGTCAAATTTGGGGTGTGCACAGACACGTGGGGTAAGTTTCTGGATATTCGGGTGGGGTTCAGCAGCCCGTGCTGTAAGCAGCTCCGTTCCTGCAGGGAGAAGGGCCAGCAGCCCCGCCCCGGACAACCGCAGCCCCTCTGCCGCTGCTCCTGGCTGGGCGCCCGCCCCTGGGGCCAGGAGGAGGCTGCTCTCAGGCCGCTGGCCTGGACCCCTCCTCGGGGTCCTGTGGCCCTGCCCCTCCCTCATGAAGGGCCCAGGAGTCACAGGCCGGGATGCGGAGGTCAGAGACTGGTCGGCCCACAGAGCCCAATGCCTGGCAGCGCCCTGTTCCCCTAGGCTCCCCAGAGCACAGGCCGGAGCAGGAGGCCCAGCGGCCCAGGCGGCCCTGACCAGTGAGGTTCAGCAGAGAGGCGCCTGGATGGCTCTGATGAGACATGGTCGCGGGCACTGCCATGAGAACCGGGGCCCCGGGGAGGGCCAGGGCGGAGCAGGAGGGCTGGGTAGGGCTATGGGGCTGCCTGCCCCCGCACAGCCTGAAGAGGGGGCTTGCCCATAAACAGGAATCCTCCGTATGGTGGGGAAACAGTCACCAACTGTCCGTCCACAGCCGGGAAGGTACTCCAGGTGTGACCCAGCTCAACCGTGGGCTTGGTTTTTGTTTTTAGTTATTTATTTATGCACACGAGAGCTGGGGTACAGGCCAGAGGTGTGGGGGGTGAGAGGATTCACCAGAGACAGAGCGGGGAGCAGAACAGGCAGATGGACTGAAACACGCTGCTGAGCGGAGCAGCGGGGAGACAGGAGAGGTCTGCTGCTCCCTGTGGGTCCCCTCCCTGGCTGGGGATTGAACTCTTGGTGCAGTGGCTGCAGATGCATCATAGTGCTGAGACTTAACCCTTGCGCCACCAGGGAGGCCCCTGCACGTTAATTTAAAAGACCCACTTTGCAAGAGGAAGTGTGGGGAGGAGAGAGGACGGTGCTTGGAGCAGGACCCTGGCAGGACGATCAGGGGTTACCGGCCATGTCTCCTCCTCCACAGGCTGGATGGGGCGCCCGGGGCACCTGCTGCTGCTCCTGTTCCTGCTGCCCGTGGCCACGCAGGGGAGGAACCTGCACGTGCTGCAGAAGGTGAGCCGCTCCTGGCCGCCCAGGCCCCTGGTGGGGAGTGGGGGTCAGGGCACCACTAGAATGTGCCGCCCTTTGGGGAGTGGCACGTGAGCAGCCAGGGGAGGGGGCCTGTGTACCCCAGGAACCAAGGTGCTCTCGAGCTCCCTTGGCCTGCTGTGCCTCAGTTTACCCTGCTGTCCACGTGAGCCAGACTGTCTTCCTCCACGGCCACGCTGGCCTTGCAGAATATGGGGGAGCCCTGTGAGGACCACAGGGAATGCCAGAGCCGCTGCTGCGTCACCGGCAGCCTGAACCCTCAGAAGTTCTGCACCCCCCAGACGGTCTTCCTGAAGTGCAACTCATGGAGGAAGGTGGGTGCCCAGGGCCGCGGGAGGTTGGGAGGTTGGGGTGGCCCCCCAGACTGAGAAGAACGTGGCCTCTCCGCAGCCCAACGGCTTTTCCTGCCTGAAGCCCTCCGAGTGCAAGAGCAACTGCTGCATCCCCACAGGCCCCCGGAAGCAGAAGTCCTGCATGGCCAAGACCTTCTTCCTGCAGTGTGTGCCCTGGAAGAAGGTGAGGCGGCCCCGGCGGGCAGTGGCACGGGGCTCCGCTGGAGGGCCGGTTCCAGCGGCTCTCTGTCTGCAGCCGCCCGGGTCCTACTGCTTGGACCACAGCGAATGCCGGAGCCATTGCTGCCTGCGCCTGACCGAGATCAGCCCCCTGCGCTGTGTCCCCCACAGCGGGATCCTGGACCTGTGCCTGCCCCTGGTGAGTGGCCTGGCCTGGCGGGCGACCTGGGGCGAGCGGCCGGGGCGGCGCCTCTGTGTGTGCCAGCCCAGCGTCGAGGCCGCCAGCTGAGAGTGGTTCGAGGTCAGCAGGAAACCAGTGGCCGAGGCAGCTGCAGGGCTGCATGCTGGGAACCCTGGAGCAGGCCACAGGCCCAGCCCCTCGGGGTGCAGTAGCCCCAAGAGCCCCTTTAAGTGCTCCCCTCTCCTCCCACCCCAAAGCCGGGAGCCTCGGGGAAGTACCGGGAATTCCAGGTCCAGTGTATGAGGGGATGACCCAGAGGCTGGCCTTGGAGGACAGCAGGAGGCCCCTGGAGAGGGCGGGCGGGGGTCACCTGGCACCAGGCGGGGAGATCGAGGGGCCTCTCCAGGATGGACCCGGGAGCACAGGGGCTGGTACCCAGGGAGCAGCTTGCCCTGCACGTCTCGCCCGCGGCCTCCTTAGTGACCGGGACCTGCGCGCCTCCCGAGCGCCAACCCAGGGGCTGAGGTTCGGCAGGGAGTCTGAACCCCCGTGGGAGGCGCTGTCACTTCCCTGCGGAGAACCCAGACCAGCGTGTGGCTGCGGAGCGCCAGGCCCGACAGGTGCTCGTGCTAATAAACGTGCTGGTGGGCCACCGTGGCCTCTCGTTTCCGTAAAGGGGGGCACCCCACCCCATGCGGCTCTGCCCAGTGGGATTTGCGCGGACCCGCGCGGGGGGCCCCAACTTGGGGGAGCCCAACCCGTATGTCCTGTCCGGGCCCCACCGGCCCAGCCTCCCTCGCCCCGCCCCGCCCCGCCCCCAGCTTGAGGGTCAGGTCCTCTTCCCGGGTCGCAGGCCCTCGGAGATGCTGTACTTGTCTTCTAGGGTGTCACCCGAGGAGAAGCGGGGGCCCCTGATTCGCTGCTCCTGCAGCACCGACCCGGGTGGACTCGGCCCCGCGGTTCCTAGAGTATCCGCCAGGTGGCGGTACGAGCCAGCGAGCCTCCGCGGGCCCAGGCGACCCCTCCCCAGGTAGCCCTGGCCAGGCAGCCCCTCTCCTCATCCTGGCGACTCATCCACTGTGCTCTCCACAACTCACCCTTGCCTTCCCCCGGTGCTCCGGCTCCTAGGTGTGCACCCCGGTTCTGCCCTCGGGCCTCTGCGCCAGAAACACCGGCAGGAATCTCTGGGCCATGGGTGCATTTCCAGGACAGCTTCACTGAGAGGTGGCGCCCGCATTGGCCCACAGTTCCTGCCCCACCCGAGGCCTCAGGCTGTTCCAGGGCCCGGCCCCATCAGTCAGAGAAGCCTCTGCCGTCGCACCCCTGGGGCTGTGTGGGGCCGCTTGTCTGGCTTCTGTCTTCGGTCTTCGACAGCATGCCTCCCTGATTTAGGGCTGAGCCCCACTGTGGCGCCTGTGCTGGGGGAGCGCCTGGGCCTGCACGAGCCCCAGACTCGAGCGTGCCTGGAGGCAAGTGCCGGCCGTTGAGTTTCTCCCCGTCAGGACTGAAAAGTAAAAGGAAGTGGGTGAAATTCACCTGGGCAGCATGTTCTTGCACCCCTGAGACCCAAAAGGTCACTAGAGGCACCTGCTGGCCAGGCGAGTGATGGGGCCTGACCCTTCCGGAGCTCCCCTTCCGCGCAGGCTGAAGTCCGGCCCCCCAGTCACTCTGAGGCTCCAGTCCTCGTCGCCCAGTTTATCTAGGGCCTCCGGCCTCTCTTTGACGGGCTCCCTCTCTCCCTCTCTCCCCCGTTCGCCTGGGCGAACTTGAGCAGGGCCAGGCCTCAGGTTGGCTCCTTTCTGGAGCGCTGCCCTAGGCCCCGGCCAGGTGTATGTCAGGCGTCCCTGCCGCTCCCCACGCGGGCCCGCTCCCCTCAGCCCTGCTCCTGGCCGCGGGGGCCCAGGGCCCAGCTTCTCCTCTCTGACCGCACCACCCCTGAGGCGCCACCAGGTGGCGCTGCGCTCCCGCCCTCGGCCCAGCCGCTTCTCCTCCGCCCTTTGCCTTCGGGTCGCAGACGTTTCCGTGCCGCCTGTGCCTTTGGGCAGGTGATGGCGAGCCGGGCCGGCAGCGTCGGAAGACGGGGTACAGGGACGGACCGACAGCGCTGAGGAAAACGAGATGCTGCGGGGACAGAGCCGGCGAGGGGGGAGCTGCGCGCGCTGCCCCCTGCCCGGGGCCGCGGAGGGGCCGTGGGACCAAAGCGGACAAGTACGAGGCCGCGCGGCGCTGGCCTCCCGGAAGCCTCGGAGAAGGACGGGAGCCGCGGCCAAGGGACGGCCGTGGCCGCAAGGAGGAGAACACGGTGGCGAGTGGGGCTGAGCACGGAAGGGTCATCGGAAGGCCGGGTGCGTGGAGGGGGCGGAGCGGGGTGCGCAAGCGGGGAGGAGGGGGTTGGGGCCGAGAAGTGTGTCCAAAGCCTTGAAGAAAACCGCTGGAGGGAGTGGAAGGGCGCGGGGACGCGCTGAACCCTGGACTGGAGCTCATCCCTTCCGGCGTCCACCACTACCGCCCTTGCGCAGGGACCCGGGAGCTGGGCGAAGGGAGCTTTCCTTTTCAGTGGAGTCATTCTGCTTTGGAAGCTTGAATTCCGTGAGTGCTTGCAGCACACCTAAGATTCGACGTGTCCAAATGGTACCCAGTCCGGGGGAGGGACGAATGTGGGACATGCTCTCCAGGGAAACCCAGGGAGGGGGTCCACCCATCACCCCAGAACCAGCCGTGCAGCCGGCTGGCAGCGCCCTGCATTGGAACGACCTGGGAGAGACTCAGGGCACACTGTTCATGACGAAAGGAGAAGGGCAGGCCTAGAGAGACTGCAGAATGCAGAGAACAGAGGAAGGAAGTCCTGCACTGTGACGGAGAGGGGATTGGATAAATGTCTGTGTGTCCAGTGGACTGTTAACCCTGCTGAGACCAAGGAGGCCCGAGCTCGTTCACCCCACCGGGGTACTCTTGCCTGCCTGTGGTGGAGTCAAAGTCGTGCTTCTTGCCATTTCCAACACCAGGCAAAATGAGAATCATTGGAAAGATCCGCGCCGCTCCACCTACTTTGGAACCCCATTGTGACAAAAGTCACCTGCAGGTACTTCCTCAGGAGGAAGAGGATGAGATAACGCGGTGGGATGTTTCCTGACCCAGCCACGGGAGTTCACTTAGTCATTCACAAACTCCCCATTTTTTCTCTTTCTTTTTTTTTTTAAAAGATTTATTTATGCACACAAGAGCTGGGGTACAGGCCAGAGGTGAGGGGGCGTGCGAGGATTCACCAGAGACAGAGTGGGGAGCAGAACAGGCAGATGGACTGAAACCCACTGCTGAGGGGAGCAGCGGGGAGGCAGGAGAGGTCTGCTGAGCCCTGTGGGTCCCCTCCCTGGTTGGGGATTGAAATGGTGCTGCAATGGCTGAGGATGCTTCATGTGTGGTGCTTCACCCCTTGCGCCACCAGGGAGGCCCCCAGACGCCTTTTCGACACCTACCCTTGCCCTTTCTCCTGGACGAGGGGTTGTCCACTCCACCGCGGTGGGAACCAATGTTGTCATCCCCAGCTCAGTACATGTGTGCGAGCGACACCCTCACTGACATCTGCGCCTGAGCTGTGGGGGACACTGGAGTCTTCAGCGGAATCTGAAACCCCCAGGGCAGCACTCTCTGGGCTTCGAATTGGGAAGAAGGGGAGCCCAGAGTGAGGGGAAGGCACGCAGCATGGGGTGGGGAGCCGGTCACGGACCCAGGGCAGGGAGGCCTGGATGTGGTGGGGAACGGATGGGCTCCGAGGGGCTCTTCCTTGGGCCTGGACATCACAGGGGTCTGGGTTCATGCGGCAGCCCACCGGTCAGGCCCTTCACGGTGAGGGGATCCCCGCGAGGCCACGCGAGTGAGCAGAGCCGCAGCAGTACCCGAGCGCCCGAGGAGGAGGAGGAGGGAAATCAGTGAGCCGGGCAAGGGGCCCCGAGGCCCACTTCCAGGAAGCGCTCTGTTCTCCTGACCGCCGAGGGGGTCCTGAGGGCCCCGCGGATCCTGAGGGACAGGGTGACCCTCTCTCCTGCGGGCGGGAGCTTCACCCCAGCGGGTGACCGCGCAGAGCAGGGGGAACCACGGGCGGGAGCGCAGCACAGCAGGGGGCGGGCCCAGGCCGCTCGCGGGGGCGGGGCCGCTCTGGGCGCGCGGACGTGGCCACGCCCACCCAGTCCCCGCAACCCCGACGGTGGGCACGTTCACACTCACGGGGGGCACACAGCCCACGTCTCCTCCATAAACAATGCCCCGAAAACGTCAGGGATCATTAAAACGGCAAAACGTGTCTATTTGTATTTAAAAACACGCGCCGGGTCATTAGCGGCGACCACCTGCAAGTCCGCGAACCGCCCGCGTCCCCGAAGCACAGGAAGGGTGTGGGGCTCGCCCCCCACCACCCCGCTTCGGCCCGGCCCCACCCCTAGCCCCACCCTCCCGACCCCGCCTCACCCCTCGGCCCCAGCCTTCTAGGCCCCGCTCTGTCCCGCCCGCCCCCCGCTCCCACCCTACCCGCCTGCCCAGCCCCGCCCCCAGCCCCGCCCCTCACACGTATCCGTCCCGCCCCTAGGCCCGGTCCTCGCGGCCCTGCTCCGCCCCTCGCAGCTGTCAGTATTCTCCGCCTTGGCCGCATTGCCCCTCTACGCCACCAGGCGGCGCCCGTTTCTTCTGTTCTGTCTTTTCCCGGGAGCCTCATCTGCGGCCCTTTCAGCTTCCCATCTTAACTCACGGGGAAAGCGCAGAATGATGATGTAATGGCTGAGTGCGGCCGAAAGGGCTGAGGAATTAGACGCTCCTGGGCAAAGGAAAGCGGAACGGGCGCCGCCTGTTGGCGAAAAGGGAGACTCCTCAGAGGCGGAGGGAGTTGGCCGCGCCGCGGGACGGGGGCGGGGCCGAGGGCGGGGTCTGGGCGGGGCCGAGCTGGAGGCGGAGCGACTGGGAAGGAGCGCGCAGAGGTGGAGAGGGTTGGGGTGGAGGGAGTCCCTGCCGAGTCTTGGGAACCCGGCTGGGTGGAATGAGATGGTGAGGACCGCCTGAAAGAGGGATTCTCGCTCATTCCTGAGAAAATAAATGCGGACCACCCTTCTGAGAGAACTTTGAATTCAGAATATATTTTATGTTCTTTTTAAAAGAGATTCATTTATGCATACAGGAACTGGGGTACAGGCCAGAGGTGGGGGGGATAAAGGGGTGGGGGCAGAGGTCTTTTCTCCAGCAGAGGGTGCAGGCAGTCAGTGCTGCCCCCCACCCCCCATCCCACTGCCCCCACAGCCCTGGTTTGCAGCCCCACCCCACCCCACTGCCCCCACAGCTCTCCCCAGGGAAGCAGGATGGGGGCAGGGACATGCACCCCGGGGAGGCCACACTGGTGCACGGGGAAGGAGCCCAGCGAGGATGCGAGCCACATCGGCTCCCCGATGGACGTGGCTGGACAAAAAGCCCGTTTTAGCGGGAGGAGCACGCGGGTGGGGGGGTGGCTGGAGCCTGAGGTGTGTGTGGGGCTGGGGCCAAGGCCAGGTCGGCAGGCCACACCCGCCTCAACCACACACTTCATCATCCCAAGTCAGCGCTGCTTCCTGCTACTGACCAGCATGAAGGCAGCCTCGGGGACAGCGGGCCCAGTGCGCACGCCGGGGCTGGAGACACCGAGGAGGGAATGGCGGCTGCCGGCTGCTAGGTGAGGCCAGGCCCGAGGGGCAGGTAGCCAAGAACTGGGACAGCGTGGTGCCTCACGGAATCCAAACCAGTGGTGTCTGGGGCTGCCCCCCACAATGCCGGCCCCTCTGGGGGTTCAGGCGGGGCCCCAGGAGCAGAGCGCAGGCTTGGCTGCACCTCCAAATGTTCCCCCTTGAAAAACCCTAGGGCCTGTGCGCACGTGTGGCGGCCATACAAACCACCAGAGCTCTCGAGACATTGTATAAAGTCCACCTAGGTTAGGAATTTAATCTCCTCATATATTTATATTAACAGACTATTTACACTTTTCATTGGTTTTTTTAAAAAACAACCAAAAAAAGAAATCCTCTTACACTTCTGCATAATAGAATAAGGCAAAGAACGAAGCTTTGTACATCATCATTATCTCAATATATGTCTGTAACTTCGGTTCCAGGAACCAAGGGAGGCCTTGCCCAGCCGAGGGGCTCACAGTGCGTTGGACAAAATGACCGTTTTTCCTCCATAAGTAAGACAAGGAAGCCCTGCGGCTCTGGGTCAAATTGCAAATCCAAACTAAAAAAGCAGAAATTTGTTTCTTTCAAATGTCTAGAGCACAAAATTAAAAAAAATACAAATCTATTAAAAACGCTTCTCACCTGTGGGGAAAACTTACAAACTTGAATTTTTCCCAATAGCCTAATCTCAAACTTGGAAAACCCAATGTCGCCCGGGAAAGCCGGGCACCAGACGGTGCGCCCCGGCGGGCGCTGTGCTTGGACTCTGGTGTGGACGCTCGGGAGTGGCCAGCAGTGCTCGCAGAGGGTCTTCGTCCTGGCGGCCGGCCCGCGGGGCTACCGCGCCTCCACCTCCGGGGGGTTCCGCGACGGAGAGTAGTCGTGCGCCTCGCTGGGCCCGTGGGCCCCGAGCGGCGAAGTCCTGCTGCGCGCGGGCGGCCCGGAGAGCGTGGGGGGCCCGGCCGCAGCCACCAGCGGGGGCGGCGCGCCGAGGGCTGCAGCGGCGGGCGGGGTGCGCATCAGGAGCCCGTGGTGCAGCGTGGCCGACGGCCCCAGGCGGGCATAGTGCAGGGCGGCCCGCGGGGGCAGCGGCGCCCCGTCCAGGCGCGCATCCCTCCGGCGCTCGGGGCTGTGGACGAGGGGCTCGCGGTCGCGGTAGGCTCGCTCGCGGGGCTCGACGGGGGTGGCGGGCGTCGCGCGGCGGGGCGGTTCCGGGCCGCGGTAGGCGTCGCGCGGCGGTTCCCAGGCTGTACCCGGCGTGCCCGGGCGCTCTCGGCCCGCGGGGCCAAGGCCGAGCGCGGCGGCCAGGCCGCCTCCCGGGGGCTCGGGTTCGTCGCCGTCCTCCCAGCGCTCCTCTTTGACCTTCACATCGCTCTGGGGCCGTTCGGCCAGGAGGCCTGCCAGGCGCAGGCTGTCGCTCAGGGCCCCGGGGCCGGCAGGCGAGGGCGCGCACGCGGCCCCCTTAGCGCTGTCGTCCCGGGCAGGAGAGTGGCTCTCCTTGATGCGGGGCCCGGCCTCGCGCTCTGGGGGGACCCCAGGCCGACCAGGCTCGCCATGGCCTTGAAACAGAAGACTGCTGATGGGGTGGCTCGCCAGAGAGCCCCGACTCAGCCGGCGGGTCTTCTCCAGGAGATCCCTGGGGAAGGACAAGCCAGACAGCCCACTCAGCCCAAGGTGGGGCCCCAGCAGCCCCCCACTCCCAGCTCGGCACCAAGGTCCCATGAGACAGCGGACTCCCATGCCTGTCCCCTCTGTAAACAATTCTGGGGCAGGGCCCCGGGCCAGCTCCCCCAGCCCTTGGTGCCTCCCGCCCCTCTGGTTTCACTGACCGCCCTCAGTGCGCCCTTAGCTGCCGGCCCACCCCCAGGTCCCAGTGGGGCTCCCTGGGGTGCCCTCCTGGTCCTGGCCGGCACTGCAGCTGCACCAACCTCCCTCGCCGTCCCTGAGCACAGCACGCACCTCGCTGCCGCACCCCGGACTCGTGAGCCCCTAACACAGGGCAGGGAGGGGAGGAGCATCTGGGTACTGCTCTGCTCCCTCCTGCTGCAGCCCTCTGTGCCACGTGGACCCCCCAGGGCCCACTCTGCTGGCAACCCTGAATGGAAGTCCTGCCTCTCCAGCCTGGTCCATGGGGGCTCCCCACAGGTGCCCCTCCTGGCCTGGGCCCTGGTGGCTCGGCAGTGCAGAACTCCCTCTGCCTGCAGCACCCGCCTGCCACCAGACTCACCCGCTATGGTGGACAGGCCCATCCCTGACGCCGCCTGCCCTCGGAGTCTCCTGGGGCAGCGCGGAGGCTGGTGTCCCCCGTGGCCCTTCCCTGTGCCGGGGGCGCCCCCTCCCCCAAGGAGGCCCTGGGCCAACCTGGGCCTGATGGCCCGCTCCCAGAGGGTGGCGCAGGGCGGGGTGGGCAAGGGGCGGACAGGCCCACTCACCGCTCCCGCTCCTCCCTGCACTTGTCGGGCTCCCGGTCATGGTTGGTCAGGGCTGAGGCCCGCTCGGCATCCACGGGCTTGGGCCACAGGGGTGGCGTGGGGAAGGAGGGCGGTGCCCGGGGCGGCTGGTCCCAGGCCTCGTGGGGGCTGGGCAGGCCGGGCAGCCTGGAGCTCTCCTTGGGGGTGAAGAGGCTGCCACCTGGAGCTGGGGGGAGGGGGCGTGAGGCCACAGCTGCTGCCCAGCCCTGTGGGCCCGAGCCTGCCTTGCGGGTGCGCCGGGCCCGCAGCGCTGGGCCTCCAGGCCCCGGTGTGGGGCAGGCCTGGTCACTCACCTAGTGCAGGGCTGCCCAGGCCGCCAAAGGCGCTGCTGCCCAGGCTGCCCAGGCCTCCGCAGGCGCCGGATCTGCTGAAAGGTTCTGCGGGGCAAGGGCAGGGCCTGTGGCTTGGCGGCCTCCACAGAGCTCCCCCTGCCCTCGGGCCGCCCTGGGACGCCTTGGCCTGGCAGGGGGCCCCTCGGCCATCTCAGAGCACCTGGCCCCCCGCCCATAAGTCTTCAGAGGAGACCGGCCAGCCTGAACCCACTTCAAGGGCACCTACCTGCCAGGCGGCCAGTGGGCAGGTAGCTGCTGGGATGGACGGAGGCCCCAAACGGGGCGGTTGCGGGATGGACAGCACCTGGTGAGAGGCAGGCTGCTGGGGGCGCCTGTCTGGCCTGTTCACCAGAGGGGTGCCCCAGCTTCCTTGGGGAGCCTCCACCACCAGGCCCCAAGGTGGAAAGGCGGGCCCGGGGGTGGGGGGGCGGCCTCAGTCTGACAGCGGCGGGCCCAGGGCTGCCACCACGCCGTTTGGCCTGAGAAGGGGCAGCGGTCAAGGAGCTGGGGGCGGCGCCTAGGCGAGTGCGGTTGGAGGGTGGACGTCTGTGAGACTGCTGACCTGGACGCCCTGTCCCTTGCTCCATCTTTGACACCCTCGGCCCCTGCTGCCAGACTGCCTCCTGGGCGGGCCTGCTCCTGCAGCTCGGACCAACCCGGGCCCCAGGGCACAAGGCGGCACCCAGAGGGCCAACGGGAGGCCTGGAGCGGGCTCAGGAGCCGGGAGTCTGGTAAGCCCGCCCCCAGGCCGGCTGTGCGTGCAGCTGCGCTGCGGGGCCTGCGTGCTGGGGGCGCTGCGGGGCCTGCTCCACCGGAGCTGCCGCTGAGTCTCGGGGCTGGGCGCCAAGTCCCGAAGGGCTCCTCACCAACTCAAGCTGGGGGGTGCTGGGCCCTGGACAGCTGGTGGGCGTGCCGGGTGTATGGGATAAGCTGGGGGAGCGGTTTCAGGAAGGGGCAGGAGCAGGCAGGCACCCCGAGTGAGGACCTGGAGCCCAGCTGGGGGGGCTCCCCAAGGAGGTAGCCCCACTCCCACTGCCTTACCAGAGCCTGAGAAGAGAGGCCTGGCCAGGTCCTGTGGGCAGTGGAAGCCGGTGACCAAGCTGGGGGCTGGGGGCCTGCTGAACAGGTCCAGCTTGGCGCCTATCTCCAGCTTGTGTGGGTCCAGCTGCATCTGCTGAGAGGGACGGGGTGTCGAGGGGCTGCCTGCAGGAACTGGGACCCCTGTTCTGCTTGCCGCTCCCTTCGTTGGCCGTGGGGCAGCCCACCGTCACCAGCGAAGGCAGGGCCCTGGCCAAGCGGCTTCCTCGAGGCCCCTCCTGGCTGCCGCAGCCAAGGGCACGTGTCTGGTGGGACGGGCTGGACGGTCCACCCTACGGACTCGGGTGACCCGATCCAGAGCTGCCGCCAAGTCTCCCCTCAGCACCAGTAATCCCCACTCCCCTCCCCACACAAACTGGCCCTGCTGCCGCCCCTCGAACTCTGACCCGCCTGACCCCGGCTGGTCTACTAGATCCTCCCGGCTACTTCTTCACAGCACGTGGACTCCCCGGCAGGGGCGTGGCCACCCGGGTGCGGGCTCAGGCCGTCCACGCTACAGCTCAGCTCCTGCCCGCCCCAGCCCGCTGCCCCCAGGGCTCCGAGGGGACCTGCGCAGGCCCCTGGTGGTCCCATCGAGCCCCGCCCAGGCCCACCCCCACCCCGAAGCTGACCTCACCTTCATCTTCCGCTGATGGCGGTAGGTCTGCCAGGCAATCTGCACGTGCACAGCACACCACCGCCCGGGCTTCTGTGGTAGGGGGACACTCAGCGCGCCTGCACCGCGCCCCCCCAGGGCCCGCCCCCCAGGGCGCCACGCCCCCTCTGCCTGCAGCCCTGGCCTGCGCTCACCCTGCCGGCCGCCGTCCTGCACGGGTCAGGCACCTGCCACGGCAGAGGAGGGTGCTCAGGCCGGGCTCCGCGGCTGCCGGGGCCCCCGCCGCCACCGCCCGCCGCGGGACCGAGATGCTGGAAGGGACGCCCGGCACCTACCACCGGGGCCTTCCGGAGCAGCGTGTGGACGGCGCCGGCCCGGCCTGTCACCTCCATCGGGCTCGAGGTCTGGAGGGGAGAGGAGCGGGCGCAGATGGCGCTGCAGGGGCAGCAAGCTGGGAGCCGAGACCCCTGTGCCGGTGCTGGTGTGGGCGGCGTGACGGCGGCACCCTCCCGAGCACCCCAGAGTCAGGGCTCACCCCAGGATGCCTTCCGGCCAGAGCCTGTACCCACCCACGGGGGCCGTGTCCGCCGTCACACACACGGCTCTGGCGGGGCCCCCACAGCTGCCCACCCAGGGCAGCCCCTCCAGGAGCACCAGGTACCTTGGGCTGGAAAGCGCCCTGCAGGGACCCAAAGGGGCTTGGGTGTGGGAGCAGGGCAGGCAGTCCCGGGAGGCCCGGAGGGAAGGACGGGAAGAACTGTAAGAGAAGGAGAGGGGCCTTCCAGGGGCTGGGCGGGCACCTGGACACCCTGGTGCCGGTTTGGAGGCTGCAGGGACAAGGGGCCCCAGAGCCCCTCCCCTCTGCCCGGCCGCGCAGCCCAGGGGACACTCACGCTGGAATGTCGGAAGTAGGGGCTGTCCAGCTTGGGTGCGTACTTGTCAAACTGTAACAAAAGGCCAGAGTGAGGCCCATCCCAGCCCCAGTGCCCTGTCGGCCCAGCACCCCACCCACCCATCTGCACCACCAGGCGCTGGCCAGCCCTGCCCAGGCCGGCGGCCGGCCCCCCAAGGACGCAGCGCCCTCCCCACGCTCCGTCTCGCCCAGGAAACAACCCTGGCACACTGGGGCCCCTGGGTAAAGCCCAGGGAGCAGGGGCTCCTCCACGCATGGCAGCCAGCTCGGGGGCCTGGGCCAGGAGCTGTCCGCTGCCAGTCACTCCCTCTCAGGAGACCGGACCTGCCGTCCCACCGCCCGCCTGGGCGCCGGATGCCCCAGGCCAGGTCCCAGAGCGTGAGCAGGAGCCCCGCCCGACAGCGGCTCCAGCGGGAGCGTCTCCCGCCCCACGGGGGCCTACGCACCGGCAGGGGTGCGGCGGGCGGCACCAGCGGCGTTGGGGGCAGCCCGGCGGGGAAGGGGGCGAATGTGTGTTGGTGCTGGTGTGTGTGCTGGTGTGTGTGTTGGTGCTGGTGGAACTCCGCCCGCAGCAGAGCCCCCGGGCCCGGGGGGCCGCCGGGCCGCTCGGCGCTCTGGACCAGAAAGCGCGCGTTCAGCTCTTGCCTGAGCAGCTCGTGATCTACGAGAGAAGAGAGAGAGAGACAGAGAGGCGCGTCGGCCGCGGGCCCGGGGGCGAGGCGGGTAGTCACCTGGCACTCGCAGCTGCGGCAGGCCAGGCCTGGGGGGGCGCTCGCGGTGTGCGGGCCTGAGGGAGGAGGGAAGAGAGGCGTCTGCGCCCAAGTACCAATCAGAATCCCCGCACGAGGCTGGCAGTACGCGACCGGAGGGCTGAGCGGGACCAGCAGGCTGGCATCTGGGGAGAGAGAAGCGGCCTCAGCGCGCGCAGTGCCACCTGCCCTGTGCCGGGCTCTGGTCTGCCAGCAGCTAGCGCGTGGGCTGCCTCCCCCACCTGGGGGGTGACCACGATGACTCCAGGACCTGCCCCCGGGCGCCCCGAAGGCAGAGCCCCACGGCTGAGCCCTGGCCCGCACCGGACCTACCTGCGGGGTGTCCTGGGAGCACCAGGCCGTTGGCCGGCAGCGCCGGCGGCGGGGGCAGTGTCGGGGGCGCGGCGAACATGGCCGCCGCAGGGTGCTGGTGCTGGGCCTGCGAGCGGAGCGCCGAGTGTGAGGTAGAGAGGTGCGGGCGCGGCCCGGACGGCGCCAGGGACGCGAGCTTGGCGAGCCCCAGGCCGGCGCTGCTGCTCCTGCGGGGGACGGGAGCTCAGTGCCTGCGGGCGCCCGCCACCCGCCCGCCCCGCGTGGCTGCCTGCGCCCACCTGAGGCTGTGCAGACCCGGGTGCGCCGTGTGGCAGGGGCCCGGGAGGGCGCCCGCGGGGAGAGGCACGTGCGTCGGGAGCGGGCCACGGGGCGGCGGGGGCGCGGGCGGCGGCTGTGAGGAGAGGCGCGCCGGGGCGGGGGCCTCCTTCTTGACCAGGGGGCTGGCGGGGGCGCCCTGCGCGGGGCTGGCGGCGGGCGCGGGGCTGCGCTCCGAGGGCGGGAAGGGCGGCCCGGTGCTCAGCTCACGGCTGCGCTCCAGGCCGGAGACTTTGGGTGCCGCCCCGGCCTTGGCCTCAAGCTTCTCACCCTGCGCGGGGCCTGCGGAGACAGGGGTGGGGTGAGCCTGGGGCACACGGCTGGGGCTTCCCTGGTGTGCTCAGCTGCCACTGGCCGCGATGGGGAGGCAGGCAGGTTAAGGAGGCACCGCCTGGCTTCCTGACCCTCCCGGGGCATGTGAGCTGTGCCAAGGAGAGACGGGCGCTGGCTCCCTGCCTTGTCACCAGGACCTTCCCCAAAACATGCCAGAACTGTCCAGACCATGCCACCTCTGCAGGGGCTTTGCCCAACCCTTGCTGGCGCCCGGTCTCTTTCTGGAGGCCCCAGACAACCTTGGCCCAGGCCCCGCCACACCCACATTCCTTAGGGTGGCTGAGTGGGCCCTGCCCGCCGGTCCCCCAAGCTGCCACAGATCACACGTCTGGGAGTCGGGGAGCAGGCCGGCTGGAAGGCCCGTCAGGTGTGATGGCGAGGACCACCCACTGGCTGCGCAGGCAAAGCGGAGATCCCGGCGCCGAGGAGCACAGCCTCTGCCCGTGGGTGCCTTCCCGCTGTGGCACCACCTGTAGAGTCCACGTGGGCCAGCCCCAGGGGCTGGGCCGTGGCTGCGCGGGGCCACCCCAGGCAGGAGGCTGTGGTGTGGACAGCCAGGATGTGTCGGCTCTGGAGACGCACCAGTCACTCCAGCAGCCCCAGCCCCGGGGACACGCCCAGGGGCAGCCGCTCACCTGCCTGGCCCCCCTAAGTGGCCTCCTGGCCTGTCCCTCCCTCTGCGGGGTTTGTCCGGCATGGGGTCAGCAGTAGCAGCCAACTGGAGGGCGGTGGCCATGGCTACCCGTCATCCCCATGCCCGCCCACGCGGCTGCCTGCACCCCCAGCCTAGCTGCTTCCCTCCGCCGGGCTGGGGGTGCTGATGCGTCCCCTCAGGACCTGTGGCCGAGACCCTGCTTGGAAGAGAGGGCCTCTGAGAAGTGACCAGGCCAAGCAGCCCAGAGGCTGGGAGGTGGCGGGCGGGTGCTCGCCCTGGGTCCCAGCCAGGCATGTGCCGGCGCGCGGGAGGGCCCCCAGAGTTGGCTCCAGTGCAGGGAGGTCATTTCAGGCTGCTGGCCTGGGGCTGCTGCCTGACCATGCAGTCCTGGGTCTGCGCCTCTCCTCCCCCGCAGACAAGTGTCCACTGCTGTGAGGCTCCAGCTGGGGCCTCCGGACGTAAAGGCAGCAGAGCCATGCCCAGGCCTGCCCGCCCCACCCAGCCTCCGGGCCAGAGGGCCATGCACCAGGCCTGCCCGCCCCGAGGGCCATGACCAGGAGTTCCGATGGCTCCAGCCCAGACCTGGGCCCCTGCTGTCCTCATGGACTTCTTGGGGGGGGCAGCTTCTCAGCAAATCGCAGCAGCAGCTGCCTCAGCTCTGTGCCCGGAGCCTGACACGGGGCCTCCCTGGGCTGGTGACCCCCCCACCCCAAGGGCCACACCTACCTGTGTCTGTTGCTGGGCCAGAGAGCTGCTCGGAGCCCACAGACGCCTGGAAGAGAGGGCGGGAGGGGGTCATGCTCCCACCTGCACCCTGCTGGCACCCCTACTGCGGGGGAGGGAAGCCATTTCACCCCCCCACCCTGCTGGGCACAGGGTCGTCACTTGGTCAGGTGCCCTGCTCAGCGCCCTGTCCAGGCGGCTCCAGAGGAGCAGTTCCACGTGCGATCCACCTTCACAGGGAGTGACCAGTGAGGGCAGGAGGCCCACCCTCCTCCACAGGAGGGGCAGTGCACGGCTAGGATGCCGCCTGTCGGCGCCTCCAGGGTCAAGCACCGAGTGCACGCCCCACCCACTTAAGGGCACCTACCCCAGACCTGAAAGCAGGACCTTGAGGTGGCCGCCCACCCGTGGTCACCGCAGCCTGAACCTGGCGGCCAGCTGGAGTGCTCCGCGTGCAGCACCCCACCTGGCACAGGGAGGGGTCCTCGCTGGTCCGGGGCCAGGCCTGCAGGCCAGAGGGCACAGTGTCCCCGGGGAAGACAGACACGCTCCGAGGAGGCCGCGGGGCTGGGGCAGCCACTGGGCGCTCGGCATCCGCAGCAGGGGCCAAGATGGTGAATTCCAGGCTGTGTCTCACCAAAGCCACTCGAACACTGACTAAAGAGGCCTGGGGGAGCGCCCCGTGAGGTGGGGACGCCCTCGGCCACTCCAGGCAGCGGTGAGGGCTGTGCCCCAGGTGCAATGGCTCGCCCGCACAAGTGCCAGGGAGTCCATGTGCGCAGACCCAGGGCGAGGGGCGTGCGGCGGGCCCTGGTGGGGGAAGCTCTGTCTGCAGAGAAGTGAGTGTGTTCAGGCCACACGCCAGGGCTGTGGTAGGGGCCAGGCCCAGGTGGCACTCCTGCCTGCCAGGGACCCCACAGTTGCCCTTTGGGGTGCGCTGAGTGACCCCTGCGGAGCCAGTCACCACTGGTCTGGTCTGCTCCCTCTCCAGGTGAATCCCCTCTGGCAGCCAAAACCAAAGCACCACGAGCCCTGGGACTGGACACCTGCCTTAGGTGGGCAGGAGGGTGCCACCAGTGCCCGATGAGCTGGGCTGGCGGACAGCAGCTGCTTTCCTGTGATGAGGCCAGCCCAGCTCGGGGGCACTGCAGCTAGGGGGAGCACCGCCAAGGGTGAGGTTGAGGGTTGGGGCCAGGCTGTCTCTGGCTGCCACCAGGGGAGCCCTGTGGGTACATGGGCACTGGGGAGCTGGCGTGAGGCTCAGCCCAGAACCCCCAGAAGCAAGGCCTCACGCCAGCCACTTGGCACCCTGTCCTCAGCCCCACTTCAGAAGGGAAGAGCTCGCATTTGAAGAACAGGTTCAGCTAAGGCCCCCCCCCAGCAGTTCTGGTTCCGTTCCAGGCCCAGTTCCCTAGACCAGAAGGTGGCACCCCTGACTTTGGGCAAGTTGGGGGAGTGGTCTTCTAGACTATCTGAACCCCTCACAGATCATGGCTGAAATGACTTAGAATCTGTCTGGGCCCCACACACAATTCTCAAGTTCAAGTTTACTCAGGGAAGTTTGGGGAACCCAAGTTGCCTGCAGGGCCGCACCTGTCTGGGAAGGCACCCCCAGCTCTGAGGACCTCTGGGGGCCAGTGATGCAGGCTCCTATGGGCAGGGGGCCCTTCCTGCTGTCTCCAGGATGGGTGTTGAGAGGACTGCTGGCCCCAAGGGGCCAGGCGGTGACAACTTCCCAAGGCCTTGGGGGGAGAGGGGAAGGCCCAGGACCCTGCCGCAGCCTCCAGTCCTGGCACCCACCCGGTGCGGGGTGGGAGGCACGGGTCACTCCAGGTCAACGCACAGGTTGGGGTCCCAGTGCAGGGGCATGACCGGGGCTACCACTAAACCCCCAGAGGCGCACAGTCCCAGCCGCAGGTGGAGGTCACAGAGGCTTTGTCTGCGAGCGCCCGACCTGTGGGGCGCCCCGGCCCAGACACGCGGCAGACTCCGCCGGCCGCGCCCCGCCCCAGACAAAGAACTCCAACTGCCGGCAGGTGAGCGCGGCGGCCCGGTCCCCGGGCCGCAAACCCGCGCCGGGGCGCACACAAAGGCACCCCCCAGGATGCCGGCCCGGGCTGAACCCCCGTCCGCCGAGGGCCACGTGCGCCCAGGGGGTCGGTAGGGGACGCGAGGGCTCCGCGCGCCGGCTCCCGGGAGGCACTGGATGGGCAGCGCGCCGGAGCCCCCGCGCCGGCTCCTCCAGGGCGGGCACCGGCGTCCTCGCCCCCTCCCCGGAGCTGCGGCGCGCACTCACCGCGCGGGCGCCCCCGCCTCGGCGCGCTCCGCAGGGGATCGCCGCTGGTCCCTGGCCGCAGCCCGTCGAGGCCGCTCCCGGCGCGCCTGCCTAGGCGGAACCTGGGCCAGGGGCGCGCATGCCCGCGGCCGGCTCGGCGCGCTCCGGGCGGCTCTCGGGGCGCTCGGGGCCTGGGCGCCGTCGGGCGCGGGGGGCGGCGGGCGGCGCGAGTGGGCGGGGGCGGGGCGCGCGCAGCCCCGACTAATCCAGCCCCGAAGCGCGGATCTGCGCGGGGCCGCCGCTCCCGTCCAGCGAACACCGGGCAGTCTCCACCCGGGGCCAGGGGCGCGGTGTGCGCGCGCCGGGTGCTTTCTGGCCCCTGACGCCCCGATCTTCACCGGTGCGAACGGTGACACTGCACCCAGTTTACAGAGGGGGAAACTGAGTCGGAGGGGCGCCTCGAGAAGCTGGGAGGGATGGCAGAAGCCCCATTCTTCCGAGTCTGACCTCCCCGGGCCTCAGTTTCACCGCCAGCAACTCGGGAGGCAATTGGAGGGCAGGGAGCAGTTCCAAGAATTTGAAGAACCAGCCCTGAAACCAGGCTCCTGGGTGAGGGGAAGCCAAGTGCAGAGGCACAGAACGCACCCAAAGGTGGAGGGCTGCCGGCGCCTCCGGACCACCTCTCCCTCCTGCTGCAGGGGCCCACACACAGCCCGTCGGGAACCCCGTGGAGACCGCAGGGTGTGGGAGGAACATGAGCATGAGCCCTCTCTTAAGCCATGAGGGGCTGGGGGTGCCAGGAGGTGTGCCCTGGGCAGGGTGAGGCGGGAGTATCCATTCGGGGAACCCTGGCACTCACAAGTGAGTCAGAGTGCTAGAGGGACCCCCTTGCCAGACACAGGACATCTCCACGGGCAGCGGTGACCAGCAGTGCCAGCCTGCAACGGGGTGACCCCTTTTGTCCTGTTTGGGTTATCCCCCAAATACATGCATTCTCTCTACAAAACTTCCCCACCCCCCCAAGTTCGCTGCTTTCTGCTATGAAACAGCAAACACTAACGCACGTGCTGGTGCCCAGCGCCGCTGAAGGATGCCCGGAAGACGCCCGGAGCGAGGGGACCTGTGCCCGTGGGCCTCCCAGACACTTGTCCTCTGAGAAGGCCTCAGGACTGGGCCTGCGAACAGGAGCCTTGGGGGGACAGCTTCCCTGGCCAGCACACGGCCCCAAGGGGCACTGCCTGTTCTCCAGCTCCAAGGCCTCTGGGCAAGGGCAAGGCAATCTCACCCTCAGGTCCTGGCAAGAGCTCCAAGCGTGCCCCTGCCCTCATACTGTGAAGTGACCAAAGTGGGTCTGTGGCTGTTCTCGTGCTGACCTCGAGCTGGGGGCGGTCAGGCCCAGGTGGCCGGTGGGAGGAAGGAGAAGGGCAGGAGCTAGGGTGGCTAGAGCTGCTGAAAGTGGCGGGAAGGCCACAGCCTGTGTCCTTGACAGTAGCCAGTGTGCCTGCTGGCCACTGCCCACGCCCAGCTACAGGCTGTTTTGAGACACAGGAGTCTTCCTCCTGCATCCAGCACCAGACGCGACGCAACGCAGGAACCACCGGGCACCCACAGTGGCCCCAAGCGCCCACCAGGGCTTGGCCTGGACGCAGCAGGCAGAGTGGTGAGGGGCAGCGCTGTCCTCCAGCAGGGGCCTCTGAGCTGGGTCTTGGAAAGGACCAGGCCGAGGGCTGGGGAGGAGCTCATGCCCACTGGCAGCTGTGCCAGGCCTGGGGCCATAACCAGGCCTGGGAGGCAGAGCCCGGGGTCAGCACAACTGGCAGGGGTTGGGGCGCACAGCCCTGGGACAGGCAGCAGGTGCCCGTCTGTCCTGGGTGTCCAGCAGCAGGAAAGGTCCCCAGTATTGTGGGATGCACCTGTCTATAAGGGAACCTGCCCCGGCGCAGACGTCACCGAAAGGGGACGGGTCTGGGGTGGGGGGCAGAGGGCCACCTGGGGGGGCAGACCAGACAGGACTCCTGTGTGACTAGGCTGGTTCCACCACCCAGGGGCCGCCCCCAGCCTGGATCTCAGCAACCCCCACCGGCAGCCTCAGGTCTCAGCAGCATGTCCCCGCCCCCACTGCTGCTGCCCCACCAGGCGTGAGGGGGTGTCCAGCAGCCCTGTGGATGTGGACTGCTGGAGGCCCTGCCAGTGGCCCAGGCCCCTCCTCCCCGAGCCTGGAGGTAAGTCAGGCTGGAAGGCAGTGGGTCTAATCCTGTTCGGAGAGGACAACAGCCGAGGTCACAAGTCCAGAGGGCAGCAGGGTGGGTTACGAAGGGACGCAAGGCCCCTACATGTCGGACTGCAAGCCAAACAGACCTGCAGGCCTGGAGGGCCACCCAGAGCTCCCCTTAGCCTGACCACAGCCCCCCGCCATATGAGATGGGGGTCACCGTGGGGTCTCTGTGTGCCGCTGGCCCCCTCCGCTGCCATGGGGACATGCATGGGTGGGATGCAGCGGAGGGGCAGCCTGGGGTCCCTCGAGTCCTGGCCACATGGGGAGGGGGATGGGGTGTGGCCAGGCCAGCACCTGGGCAGGGCGAGGGGAATGTCTGGGGCCACCACCGGCACCAGCGTGACTGAGACCGGGCCTCCTCTGTGGTGGTCCTCCTGGGGACCCAAGGCACACTCGGGCCGCGGGGCTGCACGGGGCATGTCTGGGGCATCCAGGGCGGGTGTGGGGGGACATCCCCAAGGGCCTGCCAAGGCAGCAGTGGGGTCCCAGCTGGGGATGGGCCAGAGGGCACGGAGGCTCCCCAGCATGTGTGACCACAGTGTCCTGACTGGAGGGGCAGGGGCAAGGCGGAGCTTTGCGGAGTTTGAGGCTCAGGCTGAGGCTGGACGGGCCAGCACTCTGAGAAGCCAGGTTCTGGCCCAACAAGGCCATCCGACACAGCTGCCAGCAGACATGGCGCTCACCAGGATGTGGCTGGGCGGGCACGGAGCCCCACCTACCCGCAAGGCCAGAGCGGGCTTCTGGGGCAGAGGCCGTGACCGTGGCAGGCAGGCGCAGACGGCCAGGGGCAGCACCTCGCCCACCTCCTCCAACCCAGTGAGGTCGCCTGCATGCCCAGGGGGCGGTCCCGGCCCGTGCTCACCAGAGCTGGGTTTTCGGCTGCCCAGTGGGCGCCCTGTCCGCAGACAGCTGGAGTGCAGGCGTGGGCGAGGCTATGGGTGCGCCTCCAGCAACCTGGAAGGCGGGCCCAGGGATGGCTGCGCAATGCTGCGGTCCAGAGGGGCCGCTGCCAGCAGCAGGCCCCAGCCCACAAAGCTTCCCAGGACCATCCCGCCCAGCCCTGGTGGCCCAGAACCCCAGAGCTGCGGGCTGTCTGCATGTCTCTCCTGCCCTTTCTCTGCACTTCGCAGGGCCCAGAGCAATGGCCTATGAACCACTGCGGACAAGGCAGAGGCCACAGAACCCAGTGCCGCACAGGGCCCAGGCAGCCGGCCCGGATGTGGGCTGCAGGCGGGGCCACCAGGCGTGGAGGGCAGCGCCTGGGGTCTGCAGGGAGAAGCTGCACCCTCAGCCCACCCCAGGCACAGGCACCAGAGACCCTAGCTTCAGCCTCTTGTGGTCCCCCAGAAGTAGGGCCTCAGCTCCCCACCCTGCAACCCCAGGCCTATCCCAATTCCGACAATCAGGGCTGGACCAGCCCCTGCGGGGAGTCGGGCAGAGGGCCGGACAGACATCTGACAGGAGGGCGGTGGGCAGCCCCCCGGCAGACGGCAGCGGGGTCCAGCAGGCTGCAGGATGACCCACCCAAGTTTTTGTGCCCGCAGCTTCAGAGGGGCCGCAGGCCGCAGCCCCCTCCCGCCCACCTGCAGCAGAGGCTCCACAAGGTGCTAGGCTGCCCCGAGGAGGGAGGCGCGGGGCCCTTCGTGGGCCTGTCTGGGAGCTGACGGACAGCCTGGCGTGCAGAGCCAGTGGCAGCGCAGGACCCCAGACAGCGGGGAGGGAGTGGGGAGTAGGGAGCGGCGATGGGGGGCTTGGGGTGAGCCAGCTGGCCAGAGAGGAGCCTGAGGGCGGTGTCTGGCCCTCCCACCTGGGCCCCTGTCCGCACCTCTCAGCCTGCAGCCAGCAACTCCCAAGTCAGCAGGCCCCCGAGAGGAGCAGAGCCGGACCTGGGTGCCTGAGGAGCCAGGCCCGCAGGCTGCAGCCCCCCCCCCCCACCCACTGGGAACCAGGAGGCTGGGGGGGGTGAAGAGGCCTGGGCATAGGGTGCTGGCAGTGGCCCATCCCTGCCGCCGGCAGGGAGCTGAGGGACGGTGGCCCCCACAGAGCGCCCGGAACAGTGCCCAGATTGCTGCCTCAGCACCCGGGACACCCCACTCCGGGCCCCCAGCCTGATACTGCTTTGCCCCAACCAGCCCTGCCAGGTGAGGGGCTGCAGGCAGGGCCCCGGGGAGCAGAATGCAGAGGGAGGACTGGGAGACAGGTGCCCCCAGGCCCATGGCACCCCCAGGGCCCGCAGGAGGCAGTGCTAGCACTGGGGCGGGCCTTCTGTGCCCAGCCCAGGAAGCCTGTCCTACCCGCCCACTGGAGCTTACCTCGTCGTCCCCGCCGCTCTCACTGTCGCACTGTGGGGAGAGAGAGGTGAGTCGGCCGTGGTACCGCTGGTCCCACAGCCCAGGGCCCAGGCAGGGTTCCCCACCAAGCACCAGCCCCAGGGCAGACATGGCCACAGCACAGCCCCCCTCCCCGTCCCCTGCTGCGGTGACTGCAGAGCTGTCTGCCCGGGACTCCTAGCTGCTTGCCAGGGGGTCTGGAGGGCACACTCACACCCCAGGGCGTGGGAGATGTGGGCACCGATTCGGGATAGAGGCCTAACAAGGGGCCATGGGTGGGCAGCAGTGGCTGGAACCCTGGGACGACGGGGTGAGGCACCATCCACCCATAGACGTGCCCTGAGTGGGAGCCACGGAGCACGGGTGCAAGGGCGCTGACTGAGCCACGGCCGCCTGGTGCAGATGGCGGCGGCGGTGGGCGGCAGCAGACGCCTGGCCACTGGGACATGGCGCGTGCTGGGCTGGTCAACCCTGAGGAGGAAAGGCTCCCCTGGCGGGGGTGCCCTGGGCAATGGGGGGCAAGCCGAGTGTGTGGGCAGGGGCCTCTGCTGAGCCAGGGGACAGAGCAGGTGGAGGGGCTGCAGGGCAGGGCCTGGGCCCAATGCCACCAGCAGAAGTGCCACGATCCCTCGCTGGGCCTCTCCCGCCAGTCAGGACGTGGAGCCCGCGCAGCTGGGGCTCAGCCCCTGACCCCAGCTCAGACCAAGCCCTACCCAGGCAGACACCAGCCGGCGGCAACTCATCCCAAGAGTCCGGGCCCTTCGGCTTCCGGCTGGGAGCGTCCCAGGCCCGCAGTGAAGGGACGAGGGCCGCCCCGCAAGCCGGCCACAGCCCAGCACTGGCCGGAAGACACGTCTGCTCCCTGGGCGAGGCCCACCGAGTGGGTGAGTGACCGACTGGAGCAGAGCCACCGGGCCCTGGTGTGGTGGGTATCCAGGAGGGGAGCCTTGGGCCCGACTGGTACCATGTGGCTGAGAGGCTAGAGCCGGGCCCTGGACGCTGGAAGCTGCGTGGCCCACCGCACTGAGCCGCCGGGGGCGGACCCTCAGCCTTCTGTGCTCCCTTCGTGCTTCTGCTGAGCCCAGCCCACAGCCCACAGCGGCCAGCCCACGGCGCACACGGCCCACAGCGGCCAACCCACAGCGCGCACGGCCCACAGCGGCCAGCCCAGGCACATCGCTGGGGACCGCTAGGCCACCCCTCCCGGGGACCAGCGTGCACACATGGGCCTGTGAGGAGTGAGGTAGAGCTCGGCTCCGGCCCACACCGCCCATGGATGTCCACTCAGCACTGCCGGAGGAGAGCAGACCACGGGGCCGCCAAAGCACGCCTGCAGGTCACCCACGAGAGGCCAGTCCTGTCTCTGGCGTGACCCTGAAGCCCCTGGGACCACAGGCCCAGCCTCCTGCGCTCCTGCTCCCGGGCGAGTCACCAAGGCTGAGGCCCCGGTGCGCAGGGAGCCCCGGAGCTGCCCACCCCCTGCTCCCCGGCTGTCCCCGCCGGCTGCACTGTTCCTGCCCCGAGTGCCACCTGACTGCAGCGCCAGCCCCGCCGCCCGCTCTGAACACGGCTCCGTCACTCCGACCCCGGGCGGTTCACGGGCTCGCACAGGCATACGGCTGCGCGTCGTCCTTGCTGCCGCTGACCTGAGGCTGCCACACTGGATCTCCACACTGAGATGATCTGCGGTTGGGTGACCCTAAAGCTGGACTGGGGGCTCTCGCCCCTGCTAGCCCCTTCACACCCTCTGCCCTCTGAAGCTGGCCGTGCCCACCGCCACGCACAAACGTAGCTCTGCCCCAGGCCGGCAGCGGCCCCAGGAACCTCCCTTGTGGCCGGGCCCGTCTCCACGCGGTGGTTCTCCTAACCGCACACTTCCCAGGCCTCTTCAGGAACAGGAAGCACTTTAATGAAGTCTCGTCCAACAGAACTGTTTTGGACTGGTCATTCCAGGGACAGCCCCATCAGGGCAGACCCTCGAGCGCTCTCCTAGGAGGCCGTGCTGCCCACCTCGGCATGGCGGCCACTCCCCTCCCGAAACAGGAGCTCCAGGCTTTATTATCGTAGTGTTCTGTGATGGCCCAGCCCTGCCCCTCCAGCACCGCAGCTACCTCCACCCCTCCCCACTCCCACCCCCACCCACCCCACTGCCCAGCTCCCACCTCCTATCGCCTGACCAACCTTTGGAGGCATGGGCCTCGGGGGCGGGGGCCCATGGGGCCAGTACGGGTGGCTTGTGGAGACAGGCCCATCCTGTGGCGCCTACCTGGCTGGTGAGCAGGGCCAAGGGCGGCATCCAAGCCCGCAGCGCCATGGCCGCCTGCCTGGCCCCTAGTCCCTGGAACTGCAGGCCGGGGGTCAGGCCAGGTGGGGCCTCCACATCCTGCTGTGTGAGGTGGGCCCATGCTGCCTCCCCTGACAGCTTCAGATGCCGTGAAGGGGTCACTGAGGTCTTAGCCCGGGGTGCTGCTCAGGCTTCCCCAGTGGTAGGGCAGAGCTTGGAGGAGGCCCAGCATGGCCCTGAGGGCCCTTCCACCTCCTGGGAGCCCAGAACTCCCTGGGCCTACTTTTAGTCACACCCGGTATGCTTGTTGTGGCTGTTTAGGCTTTAAAGCAGAGCAAAGCACTAATCACCCAGTTAAGGAGTCATTAAGTCACGCAGCCTAACACCAGGAGGATCGCGTGTGGCCAGCCAGAAGGCCCAGCGTGGGGTGGGGGGACAGTGGGGTGGGTGGGCAAGGGGCTTCGCTGCTGGGGACACCCCCAGAGGGGGCACCCCACCCCATGATGGTGGACGGGACCTGCAGCCCAGCCGCTCCTCCTTCCCGCCTTGGGTCTCGCAGGGAGCTCCTCATGGGCAGTGGGTGGCCCCGCCATGGCCACTGCAGTCAGCTGAGAAAAAGGGGCTCTGCGGGGTTCTCTGGGGATACAGAGGTGGCACCCCTGCCCCTAGTACTTTTGGCCCTTCCTGCACTTTTGGCCATGGCTGAGAGCGGCCTCTGGTGCAAGCCCACGCGGCCACGTGCAGGCCTGGCACCGGCCTTCGGCCCGTCTGTGCTGGCCAAGACACGGCGGCTCACGCCACCCTCCCACGCCAAAGGGGCACCAGGGAACAGTGCTGGTGAGCAGGAAGCTGGCATGGGAGGGCCAGGCCTCTGTCCCAAGTCTCCTGTGGCCCTGGCCTACCTCTGGGGGTGTAGCCACATCAGGCCTAGCTCCAACCATGTCAGCGCTGCGGGGTGCTGCACCAGGGCCCCCACGCACCCCAGGCTCTGAACAGAGACCGCACAGCCTGCAGACTCAGAACCGGATGTGGCCACCCTGGACGCGCTGCCACCAGCCCAGGCGCCTCAGTGCAGGGCTCAGGGCTGCAGGTATGCAGGCTCTGGCGTCGGGGCTGTCCCCACACACCACGCGCACCCCCGACTGCAAAGTGCCATGCCCTAGCACCGGTCCTGGCCTCGCACAAAACGGAAACTGCTGGGAGCTTCCGGGTTAGTCACCACATGGCCCAGGAGAGGGAGTGCGCATTGGGGGCTCTCAGGCGGAGCGGGACCACTCCCACATCCACAGGCTGCCCTGGGGAGGTGCAGGGGTGCGGCCACGCTTGGGAGCCTCCCTTGTGCACCACTGCTCAGCTCAGCCCAGGAGCAGGCCCCTGCCCACAGCTGGCCGAGCATGCCGGGCCCTGGGGCTCCCAGGGTGGCCACCTCACCTCCAGCAAATCCAGACCCCCGTCCCCAGCCTCCGCGCCAGGCACACGTGGGCCAGAGGCTAGCAGGCTGGCACGCACACACCGGAGGCGCGCGCGCCTGCAGACAGGGCTGTGCCTCACCAGCCTCAGCCCACCGGGTTAGGTCTCTAGTCCCGGCCCAGCGGCTCTGGCCTTGGCCGGGAGCCCCCGCATCGAGCCGGCCGCAGCACTCTCAGCCGAGTGAGCCCACGTGGGAAGACGACACCGAGGAACCCACCCAGCTCCCCTTCCTCGAGGGGGTGTGCACGGTCATGTGGGTGCCTGGTGCCGCCAGGCCGCCCAGCCCACCCGGTGGGTCACTCAGCGCGCATGGCTGAGCTGGAGCAGTGAGCACGTTCGTCCCTGACCTTCAGAGCCGCTGCTGCCTGTCTGCTCTGGTGGCCTTGGGGCCCCAGGCTGGGCTGTGCGGTCGCCTGCCAGGAGGGCCCTTTGGCTCGCGGTCCCGGGCCCCCAGCCAGGGCCATGGCGCAGCCACGTGCCGGGCTTGGCGTGCGGCAGGTGCCGTGCAGGCTGGAGGGGCCACTCCCCACCCGGCCCAGAGCCCCTCACCCAAGTGGGCGGCGCCCGCAGGGCCACATGACCCCTGAGGTGCGGGCGAGGGTAGCAGAGTGAGCTCGGCGGCCTGTGGGCCAGGCGACCCTCCACACCAAACCCCAGCGGCGGCCGCCATCAAGACGGCTGACCCACGCTGGGGCAGGCTCCTGCAGCGCCTGGTGGGGTGGGGAGTGGACACAGCCCGGGAGACTTGAACTCGGCTCCCTCCCTCCAGCATCAGACTGCAGCTCTGGGAGCCCAGAGGCAGCATCACTGTCGGAAGGGGGGCGGGGGGTGTGGGGCCTGCTCTCCAGCGGCAGCACCCACGGCCCCTCAGGGGCCGGTCAGCTGCCGAGCCTCCTCCAGACAGGCGGCCAACACCCACGCGCACGGCAGAGGCCTGGGTGGGCCTGGCCACTGAGGGTAGCCCCCAGCAGCTGGAGAGCGTGAGATGCGTGTACAACAGAGGGAAGGCGCCGAGAGCAACGCAGACTGGCTGGTTCTGGGGAGGACAAGCCAGACGGCCCTGGCTGGAGGTGACGGGTCTGGTGGCTTCTGCAGTTGGGCCACTTGTAATGGCTCAGGAGCAGGGGCTGAAGGCAAGGCGCAGGGCGAGGTGGGGCCGGCAGGGTCCTGCGCCGGCGAGCAGCTGTGTCCGTGCACGGGCGTCTGGGAGGCACTGGGTGCTCCCAGGGGACGGCAAGGCCCAGGCAGGCCCCAAGCTGAACATCTGAGCCACGCTGGGAGCCACCTGGGCGCTGTGCCCGTGCTGGGGGCGGGGGCATGGGCATGGCGCTGCCCTGCAGGGGACCGGACGCCCTGTGGTGCGGATGCCCGGCCGTGCAGGCATCTACCACCCGTTGCCAGAGCCCCAGCGTAACCCAGACAAGCAATCCGCCTCAGGGCCGGCCAGGGTGCCCGCTCCCCCCGCCACGGGCCTGGGAGGACGGTGCTGCCTGCCCCCATCTGGCACCTGCGCGGAGACCCTGTGGGCTCCAACAGCCTCCCTGGACCCTGAGTCCCCGTCCCCACTGGGCCCCACCTCCTGCAGCCACCACCTCGTCGTGCCCACCCAGGCCTCTGTGCCGGGCCCGTGTCACCATGCTGCCAACCTCCTCCTGCCCTGCCCAGGCCTTGCCCTCAGAACACCACTGGCGCCGTCCACACCTCCACCCTCAGGAGGAAGCGGCCATGCCTTTCTGGCCTAGCTCCGCAGCCTGCGGCAGAGCCCAGAGAGGAGGCGCCGCGAGCTCAGCTGCGAAGACTGGCTGGCGAGGGGTGGGCAAGGCGCCGAGGTGCTGAGAGGGAGCGGACACAGCGGCGTGGGGGCCTGTCCAGGCAGACACGGCAAGATGGGGGCAAGGTCGGGCCGCCTCCGGCGGGAGACGGGTGGGAGGGGCAGGGCTGGCGTGGCCCGCAAGCCCACCGGGCCAGGTGGGGCCGACCTCAGCGTCCTCCTACGTGGTGCCCTCGAGTCCACGGACCTCTGAGCGCCAGTGTCCTCCTCCGGGAGCGGCGTGGGCACTGAGGGAACAAGGTCTGCCTTGGAGGTGGGCGGGACGGGCGAGCTGCCAAGGCCCTGTCCTTTCCAGACGCCAGAGCAGGTGCATGGAGACGCGGGGCGTGGGGACGCGGGCTGCTGCCAGGCCGCAGCTGGGCCTGAGCCCTGCCTGTTCCGTCAGGAGACCTGCAGGCCCACTCTGACGGGAAGGGACCGTCATGTCCCTGGCTGAAGCAACCGGACTAAGGAAACCTCCTCCTGACCGACCATGGTGCTCCCGCGAGCCTGGCAGCTGCTGGCCAGGAGCAGGGCCTCCAGGGAGGGCACACCGGGCACAGCCTCCAGGCCCAAGGCCCAAGGGCTGGGCTGGCGGCGCTTGGGGGTCAGGTGCGGCCAGGAATCCAAGGCAGTTCCCCGCAACGGGGAGCCAAGGGGAGAAGACCCCTGTGAGAGCAGCTTTGATTCAGGGAGCCCCAGCTTCCCTCCTGATAAGCCCCGTGGCTGTCGGGCTGCAGAAAAGGCCTTGACGGAGCTGAGGTCTATGGCACTGTGAAGCTCTGATGTTTCGGGGGAATGAAATAAAGGCATGAAGAGGGGCAAAGGCTGCTCCCCAGGACTGGGTCCCCCATGCTGGAGGCGCCCTAGAGTCCTCCAGACCTAGGACCGCAGCTAGGAGGCCAGGCCTCGCCCAGACTCCAGCCAGAGCCTCTGGCAATCGAGCGTCTGGGGGTCAGGATGCTGGGAGGCCGGACACTGTGCAGGGTCCCCACCGCAGCCAGAGGCAGGAGGTCCAGCTCGGCCCCTCCCTCGTTTTGCCAGGGCAGCAGACTGGCACAACTGGGCCCTCTGGGCGGCACCACAGTGGCCCCTTCTGGACGGGAGAGGCCTCCCAGGGGCTGCTGTGGGGCAGTGGCCAGGGCCAGGGGGCAGGGCCCGGGGCACACACTTACCGAGTAGCCTCTTCCTGAGAGGGCCTGCGCTGAGCTCTGCGGGAGGAAGGGACTGTCAGGCTGCCCAAGGCCCACACCCCGCCCATCTACCCATGGCCAAAGGGCCAAAGAGGCTGCGGCCCCAAGTGGGTGGGCAGGCCCGCGGGGCCCTCAGGGATACCTTAGGGCCCTAGGCAGCTAAGTGCCCTGGGGCCTGGGGACCCACATTTGGAACCTGCCGCCCCAAGACACGGGGTGCACCCAGTGAGCAGCCTGACAGGCAGGCGGGGCCCCCTTCGCACCGGGTCTCCCTTCTATTGCTGGAGGTGGGCAGAGGCCACAGGAGCCCACCCCTCTGCCCAGCCTCCTGCCCTCCAGCCCCCAGGGTCACCGTGTCAGGACCTCAGGGAGACCTCCCCCTTGGGGAGCTGGAGCAGCCATCGTGGGGGTTCCTGTGGGGGTGGGCCCGTGTGCAGGGGCTCCCAGCACCTGGGTGTCACAGGGGCTGCCCCAGGCCCAGGCTGGCAGGATGGGCACAGGAGAGGACGCAGAGGGGCAGGCCAAGGGGAAGGCTGGTTCAGTGAGGGGCCCAAGGCCCTGCCAGAAGCCTCTACGGTACTTGAACTAGGGCAGCCCACACCCACCTGCAGCAATCACCAGCCTATTTCCCTGTCTTGGCCCAGCAATTAGGGCCCCTTGGGGTGCAGCTGGCTCCTCAGGGCCTCCATTTAAATGATAATGAGGGACAACTAGTTCAATTTAGCCTGAAGAAGTCCTCTCTGCTCAGGGCCTCTGCAGCTGGGGTCAAGAGGACAAAGGCTTCTCGGGCCCCTCCTCCAGCCCTCCCAGGTCCAACCCCCAGTGGGGGCCCGAGCTGCCTGAAGGAGCTACAAGCTGTCCCCTCCTGCCTGACCCAGGCAGCTCCCCGTGGGCCCTTTGGGCCCCTCAGCATCCGGGCCAATAAATAGCCAAGCAGGGGCTCACCAGCAAAGCCAGGGCCCACCCAAGTTAGGGAGCCCCCCCGGGCCCACCCCGCAGGCAGGTGGTACTCACGTCGCTGAGTCGGTCCCGGGAGCTGCTGCGCTGGGAGCTGGTGGCTTCATGGACGCTGTCGTCGTCACTGTGGTGGCCGCCCCCTCTGGACACGGAGACCTTCATCTAGGGACACGGAGAGCCAGGCTCAGCACAGCCCTCAGCCTGCCCACGGGCTCTGGTCCTTGGGCCGCAAACTCCCGAGGGGAAGACACCCGGCCCTCCAGTCCCAACAGGCCAGGCGGGGCGCATGGAGGGGTGGGGGGGGAGGTGACCTGCCTTGGCACCTCACACTGGAGCCTGGACCCACCAGGAGAGGGGCCCAGGTGGTGACTGACAGCTGGAGGGCGGGGGTCAGGCCAGGCCCTACTGGGGGCCACACACCCCCAGCACCTCACACCCCTCGAGGCTGGCTCACCAACCTGGGCCCCCAGCCCGCACTTGTCTCCTCAGCTCCCAGGCCTTCCTGGCTTCTGCCACAGGACCCACGGGTCTGGTCCCAGTGGCTTCACCATCTGGCTCCAGGCACACCCTGACAGCTCCGTGCATGCGCCTGTGGGAGCACCCAGAGCCCTCCCCACCCAGGGCCTGCTGGACGGTCACGGCAGCTCCGCCAGGTGCACCCCAGGGCCGCGTGGGGACTGTCCCTGGGAAGCCCAGGCCCCACCAGGCCCCTCCCCTGCCCACCCAGAGGACTCAGCCCAGCTGCTCTTAAGACAGCCCCAGAGCTGAGACCCAGGCCCCCAAGTCCTGAGACCTCACACTGTGTGGCCAACAGGCAGGAAGGGTGGGGGACCAGTACCTGGCCTAACCCAGGAGGTCAAGCTGGAGGCATGGGCCTGGGGGCAACTCTGGGGGGCCAGCAGCCTGGGGGTGCCACACACCTGCTCCCTCCCTTCCTGCCTTAAGTGCTTGGGAACCCAGGCCCAGGGTGCAGAGAAGGCCCACAGGACACTCCGATGAGGGACAGCCTGGGTGTGCCCTACCCCGCTGAGGCCCCCCACCCTGGGGTGCACCGGGGTGCCACCCTCAACGGGGCCCCTCTGTGGGCACAGGTGCTTTCCTCAGCACACTCAGCGGCCACAAGCCCCACCCACTCTCTGACACCTGCACAGCGATCCCACCCATCCAGCAGTAGCCGCTGCCACTCTCCTCCCTTTCGCCTCCCTGGGCCAGGCAGGAGGCCGCTGGCACGGGTGTGGGCTGTGCTGGTGCAGCCGCATGTGCGCACAGGTGTGCCCAGGTGTGCACGAGCACCCAAGTACACGCGTGTGTGCACGGCTCCAGGCCAGCCAGAGGTCACCGACACTGGCCTTGCCAGGCCTGTCACAGGCATGAGGAAGGGCCTGGCCTGACCCTTGCAGACCTGAGGGACCCTCGCAACCCACAAATGCGCCTCATTACTCCTGAACTGCGCCCAGGAGCTCTGAGGGCTCCAGGGTCTGCCTTCCGAGCCCCCCTAAGCCCTCCCCTGCCAGTCAGGAGGGCCCCCCAGCGGGCTGCAGGGGACACCTGGCTCCTGGCCATGGCACCTTAGGTGACCTTGTCCACTGGCCGGGGAGCCTGAGCCTGCTCTACTGGGTCCCCAAGTTCCCACCAGTCTGCACGGCCGTGGCCCCACACGCCTCCTTCTCACTGTGGGGGAAGGTGCCAGCACCTGAGTGTGGGTGCGGCCCCAGTGCAGGGACCAGGCTGTGTGGGTGCCTCTGGCCACACCCACACCTGGAGACCCGGTAGCCCCTGGGGACCCCTTAGTACCCCACTAGTTGTTCTTTGCACTGGCAACAGGGCCCAGTCCCAAAGTCCCTCCACCACACTGCACGGCTGTTCGGCTGCCCCCACCCGCAGGTGTGCCCTCCAGCTCTGGGTGCCCCGGGGGTGAGGCAGGGCAGGAGCGGGCACGCTCCTCCTTCAGATCTCCGTGTCCCCGCAGCGCACACCTGGCCCGGCCTGCGGCTCCTGCTTAGAACACCCAGTGCTGGCCAGCGGAGGCAACAGAGGCGGTGGGCGGCCCTGCGCTCCCCGGACTGTGAAGGCTCGGGCTGAGCCGGGCCTGCTCCCTCCAGAAGCCCTCTGGACTCTTGCCCCACTCCTAGGCCACAGCCTGTGTGTCTCCGAGAGAGGGGTGACCGGTGCCCGTCCTGCGCGGGGCCCCTGCCAGGAACCAGGCCGCTGTCCGCCCAGTGGGGTCAGGCAGTGCTGGGCTGACCGTGGCATGGCTCACAGGGCCAGGACAAGCCACCTGAGGTGGACACGGGGGCAGACAGTGAGGGGCCAAGTGGGCAGCGAGGCCACGTCCCAGGAGGCAGGTGGGGAGCAGGCTCCTGGGACACAGGTTGTGCAGGGGTGTCCCCGCAGAGCTCACCTGACCTGGCCTGAGGCACCTGCAGGGCCCCAGTGGGGACCCCCTTGCTGGGATTGGGGTGCAGGGCTGGGATTGGCCTTGGGCCCGGCTCGCTCTCGTGGCGTCTACCTGGGCTACCCCCGGCTGAGCCCCCGGCTGAGCCCCCAGCCGACTCCCCCATCTGTAGGGAGACCAGGCAGCCTCCGCCCCTAGCACCTCCCAACAGCTGCACCACCCCAGTGGCCCCAGGCCGGCCCCTCCGGCCCCCCGCACTGCCTTCTCATGAGAGGCCCAGCAGAGGCTCAGCTCCAGAATGCCTCCGGGGGGCACCTGACCCCTGGGCTACTGGAGTCCCCAACCTCCCACCCAGTTCCCTACTCAGTTACCTTCCCGCAGGGGCCGTCGCGAGGCCCCCTCAGAGGTGGGGCTGACAGGCTCTGTGCAGCAGGGCAGGGCAGAGGCCGGGGGCTGGGACAGGCAGCCACCCCCTGGGAGGGCAGTGATGTCCCCAATACTCAGGTCACCGGGCTGTGTCCAGTGGGGGCTCCACGCCCCATGACCCAGCCTCCGGCTCCCCACGGCTAGACTCTGCACACAGGCATGTAAGCAGCGCGAGGCTGATCGCCCTACTGGGACGACTGAGAGCACAGGCCAGACGGCCTCTGAGTGAGGGGTCGAGGTCGGCCCTGGCTGCCCAGGAGGGGGCCATGGGGCAGAGGCCACGTGACTGCATAGGTGGCGAGGGGCGGAGGAGGTGGCTGGGAACCCCATGCCTGCTCCCCAAGCTCAACCAGGAAGCCAGGATGCAGCGGCCTAGGTGTGAGGGAGACTTGGCTGCGAGGGAGGCCCTGGCCTGGCGGGGCCTGTGAGAGCAGAGCCAAGGCACCCACCTGGGGCAGGCACAGGGTGAAGGCAGAGGGTCTCCAGGCGGGGTCATGAGGTGGGGTGTGGGCGAGGCATGGCCAAAGGGAAAAAGCCCCCTCTGTGGAGGGGGGGGCCCCACCTGGACTCAGACCTTACCACTGGGGCAGGGACTCATGGGGTGCACTGGGGCCTCTTGGCACGCCTGGCACGGGGCTGGGCTCGGCCCCTTCCGGAGCTGTGGCCCTGCTGCTGCTGCTGCTGCTGCTTTTTGACTCTGCCACTGGCTCTGGAAAGGGGGCTGGCAGGCTGAGGGGACCAACCTCCGGACACGGGCACCAGTCAGGGAAAACGCCAAGCCAGGCCACCGGATGGCAGCACGGGGCCGTGCCCCTAAGGGCCCCCCACGTCAACAGAGGGCAGGACCAGGTGCGCTGCCCACCCCGCCGGCCCTCGCCCTGCACTGACTGCTGCTAACATGGGGTCGTTTTTCTCGCCCACTGGTTGTTGTTCAAATGCTGGTGTTTTCAAAGACAACTCTGGCCTCGCTCGTCGCCTCTGCTGCCGTGCCCCTTCCCTTGGGCCTCTGGCCTGGGCGCTCGCTGGCCTGGATTGTCCCCCTTTTCCCGATGGGCACAGCTTGGGGCTCTAAGCAATTTTTGTGTGCTTTGAACAACTTTCTGCTGATGTCCAGTGCAGACAGACAGATGTCAGACACGGGGCCGGGACGCACCTGGGGTGTGGTCTGTCGGGGCCAGGGAGCAGGGCAGGAGGCCCTGCAGGGTGCAGGCCACAGGGCTGACGGGTGCTGAGTCCCCCTACCCTTGGCACACAGCCCCAGCTGGGTGCATGGGCTGGAGCGGGCCAGGCCAGGGTGCGCCGAGGCAGGTACAGAGAAACATGTAGCCGTGCACCTCACCCCCGCTGCTGTCTGAAACGCTGTCAAAGGCGGTTTGGGCTCCTCTAATTTTTTTTCGTTTTTTTTCGCCTAACCTCCCACTGGGTTTCTAAGGAGGCGGCTGGACACTGACAGCGGCCCCGAGCCCCTCGGAACACTGCCCGGGAGAGCGGCCTCTGCTCTGCCATGGTGCAGGGCGGCCAAGGGCCAGAGTCGGTAGGGCCTGCCTGAGGCTCCTCACCCCACATGCTCCACCCTACGCTGGCCGCACCCTCTGCGGGCCCTCAGCCACACCGAGCCAGCCCCACAGGGCTCTCTTGACGGGGCTGTCTGCAGACAAGCTCTCCCTGGCCCTCCACTGGCTGGGGCCCGAGCGCACACAGTAGGTGCGCCAGTCCCTTCAGAGACTGGGAGCCGCCAGCCTCAGCATCACCGGACCCGAGACCCACTGTCCTTGTCCACCTGGAGCCTGTAGGGACAAGGCTGCGGCCAGGATCTTGGACAAGTGGCCTGCCCCTCCCCAGGGCCCAGTCTGCACACAGGAAGGGTGAGGCAGGGGGCACCCCCAGCTCCCCGGTGCTCTGGCTGCACCCTATAGTGGGCTCTACCACGGGCCTCCCAAGTCCTCAGCTCCCAAACCTGCAGGAAACCTGGGGCCCCAGCTGCTGAGCACTCTGCCCTGGGCCCACGCCCACGGGCGCCCACAGCCTCCTGTGCGGTGCTGTCCCGGGACGTGGCCACCACCCCATCCCATCGCAAGGCACCGCCTCCCTGAGGCACTCAGCCCTTGGGGCTCGCCTGTCAGATGGGACCCGAACCCCCTTCAGCCCTCGATCTCGCGTGGGACCGGGACACCGGTGCCCGGACCCTGCCCCTGCTCTCTGTGCTGAGGCACCCAAAGCCGGCCAATACCCCAGAGAAAGTTGAGACGCTCCCAGCCTCAGTTGCACCCAGGGAACTCACTCCCGAGCCCCCAGTCACGGTCTGGTCCCCATCAGCTCTGGAGGCTGCTGCCTCCTGGGAGTGGGAGAAGGGGAGCCCAAGGCACAACCCCCCCAGAGCCCCTCACGCACAGCCACGCCCCGTCCCATCCCGTCATAAACACCGGCGCTGTTGTGAAAACAGTGGCACGGCACTTTTTATTTCTTTTAATCAGAAAAATAACCCTGCTGCACTTCTGGAGGGCCCGGGAAGAGGGCCGGGCACGCTCAGGGAGGGAAGGAATGGGCGCGCTGAGGGGTGGGCACCCAGAGCCCCAGGAAGCCAGGCTGGGGGTTACGCTCAGGATAGAGCCGCCCCCAGAGGTCCCCGAGGTCCGGCATCAGAGCTGAGCCCCCTCCCGGTGCTCCGGGAGCACTCGGTGCAGCAGCGGGGCCGGCGCTCCCAGGTCCAGATCGGGGCCCTCTGCGGTACGCGCTGGGGAGGCGCACACACGACCCGGAGACCCGCCCGCCACACAGCCGCGCTCAGTCCGGGCCAGGGAGCACACTGGCTACTGGCGGGCCCGCGGGTCGGTGTGCGCGCAACACGCCCCGAATTCACTCCCAGGCCTGCTCACCCAGCCACCGAGCCGGGCTCCCGGGGTGCGTGGAGCCCTGGCAGGCAGGCACAGATGCGGTGGCCCCGCCCCCCGGCAGCACGTCACAAGGCAGCGGCATGGAGGCAGGCGGGAGACGCCAGGGTCCTGCCAGGGTCCTCTCCTCTCGCGCTGGTCCGGCAGCCCAGCCTGGAGGCAGCCTGTGGGGCTCCAGCTCCTCAGAGCCTTGGCTCCCACTGCAAGCAGCTGGGCATGCGTGGAAAGGGCCGTCGGCCAGTCCAGCACACACAGCAGGCCGCAGAGTGGGCAGTCCTGGCCTGGCCCTGTCCGCCACAGCCACAGCCACAGCGGGCAGCCTGGAAAGCAGACCTCAGGCTCCAGGGCTCACGGATGGGGCCTGGCGGGCCACGGCAGGGGTGGAGGATCGAGTCCGTCGGGATCTCAGGGGCCGGCCAGGCCGGCCCAGGGTCAGGAGCGAGAGCCGAGGCTGATGACCCCGCCCCAGGTCCAGGAGGGACCGTCGTGGCTGGCCTGGGGGCCCCAGGAGAGGCCGGCGGGAGATGGACGGCCGCCCCAGGAGCGACGGGCGCTCAGGGATGGGGAGTAGTGGCTGGGGCTTGCAGGGGCGGCTGGGGCCCAGGAGTGACCGCAGGGGCTGGCTGGGCTGTTTTGAGTCCAGGAGCGGCCGTTTCCGCCGACAAGGCTGTTCTGGGCCGAGGAGTGGCCGCTTAGGTGGGTGGGAATGTCCTCGGCCTAGGAGCGGCCGCTTTTGTTGGCACGGCTGTCCGCAGCCCAGCAGTGAAGGTTTGGGAGCAACGGGCTGTTCCGGGGCTTCACCTAACTGCTGGTGTTGACTGAGGCCCAACAGTGTCCGCCGGGGGCGGCTAGGCTGGCCCAGGAGGGACCTGCGTGGCTGGCCAGGAGCTGGGAGTGTCCGCTGAGGACAGCAGCACTGGTCTGAGAGTGGACTGGAAGGCCGGCGATGTGGGCACAGCATGAGGAGTGACTGTGGGGGCTGGCACTGAGGACACTGAGCTAGCAGAGACCGAAGGGGCCGGCGCCGATGTCCCGAGGATGCCCTGCCGGGCTGGCCACGGGGACATGGAGACACCCACCACCGTGTGGGCCAGCAGCGGTGCCAGAGAGCCAGCAGGGGCCAGCAGAAGTGGCATGGGCCCAGGAGGGAGCGCAGAGGCCGAGAGAGGTGGCATGGGCCCAGGAGGGAGCGCAGGGGCCGGTAGAGGTGGCACGGGCCCAGGAGGGAGCGTAGGCGCCGGCAACGTTGCCGGGGGCCTAGGAGAGCCCAGCGTGGCCGGCAAGGCTGAGCCGGGAGTGACCGCTGGGACCGGCAGTGCTGATCTGGGGCTGGAAGTAGCTGCTGGGGCCGGCAGGGCTGACCTGGGCCCAGAAGTGACCGCCGGGGCTGGCAGGGCTGTCTTGGGCCTGGAAGTGACCGCTGGGGCCAGCTGCGCTGACCTGGGGGTGGCCGCTGGGGCGGGCAGGGCTGCCCGGGGTCCGGGAGAGCCCGACGGGGCTGGCAGCGCCGACACGGGGCTGGGAGTGAGCCCTGGGGCGGGCTGGGCTGGAGCTGCTGCTGGCGCTGGGCCGGGCTGTTCTGGTCCCAGTGGTTGGCTGGGAGCGGCCCCCCTTCGGGGGAGCACACCTGCATGGAAGAAAGAGCACGTGTCCACCCGGGCAGGTGTGCCTGCAGACCCCCCATCCAGCCCAGGCCCGAGACATGCTGCCCTCACCAGCAGCCCGATCCCCAGGGAGGGGAGAGTGAGCAAGACCAAGAGGAACCCCTGTGGAGAAGGCGCACACCCAGAGTCCGGAGGAAGCGGGTAGGGCCAAGCCCGCACTGTGCCGCCAGCCACGGCTCCAGCCACCAGGGGAGCCGCCCGCCCGCTCAGACAGGGCTCCGCGAGCTGAGCAGGTAGAGGGCGCCCGGCTGCAGCCTGGGCCGCGCTGCACAGACACTGGACACCATAGTCGGCGCAGCCTGACAGACGCGCGGGAGACGGGGCCAGCCTACCAGCTACGCCCTCCTGCCGCCTGAGCGCAGTGCACGCCCACCGCTGCCCCATGTGCGGGACCCATGCCAGGCAGGCCTGGCCTCAGCGCAGGAGCGGGTGGGTCCGCATGTGCCCCACGCCCGGGCCCGACAACGACGGGGCTCGCTGCCGGGCAGCCCGATGCCTGGGTGGTGTCCAGGTGCTGGGATAGGCAGGGCCGGGGCACAGAGCCAGCCCACGGTCCAGGGGGCCCAGTCTCACCTGCTGGGCGGGCTGCAGGGGCGCCTTCTTCAGGCCCCGCTCACAGGCGGGCTCTGTATCCCGCGCAGGGCCACCTGCCTCCAGGGGCCGCCCATTCTCACTGGGCCCTGCTGCCACTGCAGCTGTTGTTGCTGCTGCCGCTGCTGCTGCCGCCACCACCGCCGGGCAGCCCTCTGACTCGCGGGGCTTCTTGACCAGGCGACGCTCCCACTTCTCCTTGCGCTCATGGGGCTTCAAGGCCATGTCCTTCTGCGGGGGGAGGAGACAGCCAGTGAGTGGGCAGTGACACTGTGCCGGGGTTTCCCAGGCACATCCCAAGACCCCAGCCTATGCAGCTCCGCGTGGGAGAGCCCGGCAGAGCTGGGGGAGTACAGCTGGTGGCCAAGCTTCCCTGGCCCGGCCCAGGCCCCGTAGATATAAGCCGCTCGCTGCCTGTCCCCAGGCTTCTCTGCCAGTCCAGCACGTGTTGCCCTGACAGGTCCCTGGCCCCGCACCTGCTGCATGGACCTGCAACAAGGGCAGTAGCTCTCGTGCCTCCCAGGGGCGCCTGAACCTGTCTGCAGGCAGCAGGGTGGGTGTGGGGGATGGGACCTGCTAGCTTGCGCTGGGGTCATGAGGTGCTGGGATAGTCAGGGCCGGGGCACAGAGCCAGCCCACGGTCCAGGGGGCCCAGTCTCACCACCTTACTGCAGGAGGGAGGAGACAGCAGCCAGGGCCTGGAAGTTTCTAAGGAACTGCCTGGACGGAGGTGCCCCCCAGGGGAGCTAATCAGAGCTGCCTGAGTGGCTGTGGCCTGTCTATCTGGTGGGTGGCAGGAAGGACTTATGTCCCGGTTACCAGGTAGGTCTCCCCAAGTGAAGCCAGTGACCGGCCCCTCCTGTGGGGATGAGCCTTCCAGGTGTGAGGTCCTCAGGGTGCCCAGACATTGATCATGGGTGCAGGAGCCACACCCCACCAGCGGCAGAGAGCTCCCTGCTCAGGTGGACAGCTCCCCGAGGCATCTCCCACCCCTGCCCCTGCGGCGCATCCTGGCACCCAGTCGCCTCCTCACACTCAGCAAATGCCGCCTCCTACCTAGAGCCCCCAGATCAAGGCCTCCCTGACACCACCTCCTTGGGGTCACTGACCAGCCAGCTCCATGCCAGGGGGCCAGTGGCTCTGAGAGGAGACAGTCAGGATATGGCCAGGTTCAAGGGAACAGGCCAGGGAACAGGGGGCACAGGGAGATGTGACACAAAGGGGCATACAGCTGTGATTCGGGGCGTCCACACTCTGCCCTGGGTACCCAGAAACCCAGGAGACTGATAGGTATTGCGGGCCACAGGCGCTCACCTCATTCGGCCCCAGGTCTGCACCACCTAGAGGAACACCTATTCCCAAAGCAGCCCCAGTCAGCACACCCAGGCAACTTCCAAGCACCCTTGGGTGCCAACCTACTTGTGGCCCAGTTGCCCACACCAACTCCCAGGTTTCTGAGGTCCCGTGGTGTCAGCCCCATAAGGGAGCAGCCAGTCCTGAGGCGGCTCAGCTCAGCAGGGCAGATGGCGCCCAAGCACCTGACAAGGGTGAGGAGCAGCAGCAGGCCTCCCTCAGGCAGCCCTAGGTACCAGCAGTTTCCCCCACACCCTGCCCCAGGCGCTCACAGGCCACGTTCAAGTTCAAGTCCGTCACGTCCCCAGGAGCTTTGAGACATCAGTACTTCCCCTCTCCAGGGTTTGGACTCTGGGTCCAGGCCCTGGTGGCAGGTGAGGCCCCAGAGCCTGGAAGAAGCAAGCAGCAAGTCACCTGTTGTTCCAGGCCCGGCTGGGGAAGCAGGTGTGGTGGCAGGTGTGGGCCCAGGGCCACAGCCCTCAGGCCCCATGGGGGAGCTCAAGGCCCCACCCCAGCTGTCACCTGAGAACAGCTCTGAAGTCCTGGGCTCCCAGTGCAGACCCCACAGGCTCCAGGTACCCCCACACCCACCATACATGGCCCACCAGGCGGGTGCAGACCACCCTCTGACTATAGGGGCGCAGGGTGGGCAGCTGAGGCAGTTTCTGGGGTTCAGTGGGAGCAATCACAGTCACAGCTCTGGCCCAGCTGAACCTGTCAGAGCGCGCAGGGCCCACTCAGCTCCTCCCTGCAGGAGGCAGCAACCAGCATACCAAGGCTCCAGGAAAACAGACTCAGGGTGAGCGGGAGCCTCAGGGCAGGCCCACAGGAAAGGGAGCCGAGTGCAGGGTTGGCCAGAGTGCAAATGCAGAAAGGAGGCCCTCCAGGACCACAGGGGCCAGGGGCCAGCGGGGGAAGGCAGGGCTCAGCCTACCGGTTCCAGGGCCTGCTGGTCCCTCCAGTGCGAAGGGAGACCCCAAGGGGTGTTTCAGGCAGGGCCTCAGGAACTGCCCTCGCCCTCTGCCTGCCCGCGCCCTCCCCCTTACAACTCGCTTCCCACCTGGTCTGCACGCACCCGCGGGCAGAACAGATGGGCAGATGTGGCCACGAGTCCCTGAGGCCTTTCTCCAAGACGTTTGTGCGCCCAAGGTGCTGTTCCCTGGCAGGGCCAAGGGAAGCTGAGCATGGACAGGAGAGACGTGTACACTGGCCCTTCCTGGCCCATGTCCCCCTAGACAAGGTCAGGCCCAGAACCCCTCTGTCAAACCCAGAGGCTATGGTGGCCCCACCCCGAGCCCAGCATGCCAAGGCCATTTTGAGTTCCTCTGAATCGTGGTCCTCGGGTATTGAGGACAAAGAGGACCCTCAGTTTACTTGGAACTGGGGCTCCTGTGTTACCCCAGCACCCAGCCCAGGTGAGCAGAGGGCCATGCAGCCAGGTCTCCCATGGGTCTGGATACCCCACCAGGGACTGGCCAGTCCAGGGGTCTAAGGGCTCCCTGTACCCCTCCCAGCCCCTGTTCCCGCTAAGCCCACCTAGCCTCACACCCACACTTTACCCCAGGGCCAGGGCTCGAAGACGGGCAGGTGCAGGGAGCAGCTGGGGCGACAGCCCAGCTGCTGACTTGAGGCCAGGAGATGTCGGAGCACAACCCCCTCCTCTCGCACAGCACAGGCACGTGCCCACGCCACAGGGCTGGCCTCAGGCAGGCTGCCCTGGGCCACTGCAGCTGCTGCCCACAGCTGTGCTCAGCTGTCCCAGCAGTCAGGGGGCCAGTCGTGCCTGACACTGTGGCAGGCACCTTCATCCCTCCCCTGCCGAGGCGAGGACACTGAGGCGCAGAGGCGGCGTGGGGCTGCCAGGGCTGCAGGGTGAGCAGTGGAGTCCTGGGCCAGGACGGGAGCTGCACAGGGTCAGGCCTCACACACAGGGGACGGTGAACGGGACCTTGGGATCCAGGCCGGCTGAGAGGTGAGCTCGGGGGTCAGACGTCTCTGGGCGGCTGTGAGACAGGTCTGCAGGTACTTCCCTCCAGCAGAACTCCTGGGCTTCAGAGGCTGCCGGGTCTGGGGACCTGCACACAGGGCCAGGCCTGGGGCCAGAAGGGCGACGCAGGTGAAGCCAGAGAGGTGAGGGGGCTTGTGGGAAGAACTTGTGGGGCCTGCGGGACTCTGGCCCTCACTGGGGCAGGTCCCAGGACCACAGCCAGCCCGAGGGTGACTACAGAGAAAACGCAGGAGGCCGTCCTGTCCAACTCAGAATGATCAGAGATGACACAGGCAAGAAGGGCTTCTAGGCACGGGGCGGCCACACGGAACTGTGGAAACGTAACCACGTTTCTATCCTGAATGCCTGCCACGAACCGGCCAATCCGGTGGGGCCTCAGGCTCGACGCTGAGCTCTGGGTGACACTAAACCTGCCTTGAGGCCAGGAAAGGTCAATGGTCGGAACAGTTGGGAGGCCCACCACTCTCTGGGCACAGAGCCCCCAGCCCCAGCTCCCAGGGCACAGCACACACGCCACAGCTGCGATGGGTGTCACCCCCTCCCCTGGGTGACGGCACTGCAGGGAATCCTTGTGCCCACCCAGCCTTGGCCCAACCCCATGTCACCACAAGCCACGGCTCCACGTCCTCTGGGGCCAGGGGTGCCAGTGGCCACCCCCAAGGGTCAGGTGCGCGTCTGCACAGACAGCCACTTGGCTCCCACAACTGCCCGCTGGCCCTGTAGGCCCTATAGGCCCTGTGCAGAGTTCCAGGACAGACCCAGCCACCAGCACCATAGGAAGAAGCAGAGAGGGGCCCCAAGACCCCTTTCCAGGCGGGCTCAGCCTGGGCATTCAGGGGATCCCTCAGGCACACGCGCGCTAACAGGCCAGGGGGCCCTGGCAGGAACCGGTCCCCACAGGCAGCCAGAACAGCCCAGCCAGCTCCAGGCCATGTAAAGCCAGTGAGTCCACTACAAGTTTTCAGCCAGGAACTCCTCAGGCAAACCAAGAAGACCCTGAGCACCAGAACATCCCACGTGTTTAGAGGAGGCCGATCTCGCACTCGCCTGAGTCCCTGGAGCACCAATTCTGTATCCTCATGCCCCTGGCCCTGCCTGGCAGCTCCCTTCCAGAACCCTCCATCTGAACAGTCCCCTGCTCAGTCCCTGGGGTCTGTGGGCCAGGGAGGGACAGGTCAGGGCCCTCCTGCTGACCCCCAGTCACTTCTAGGGGCCAGCAACCCCACACATAAGCCCGGGGCCCCGCGCGAGGCCCCAGAGTCAAGCAAGGCTGAGGCCAGTGTGGCCCGTGGGAGGCTCACTGGTGAGTGTGTGGCATGGCTGCTCTTGGTCCCCACCCACCATGGCCCCATGCCAGGAGGGGGTGACTTCCAGAACCCCGTGTCCTCTCTGGGGCGGAACACAGTGAGCTCCTGATCCGCAAAGGCTGTCCCTTGCTCCACACCTCCTCACACCCCACCACGGCTGCCCAGAGGGACCTGACCTGGGAGTTCTGGCCAAGCGTGCAGGGGAGCTGTGGAGCCCAAAGCCTGCGACCTGTGCCCGGGAGGAAGGCAGCACTGAGCAGAGCGCAACCCTGGGTCATGAGGAGGCCAGGCAGACCCAGCCACCAGCAGTCAGGAAGGAGAGGGAGGCCCACACACTGCCAGCCAGAGTACAGAGACACACCCAGGTGACAGCAGTCTGTAGTGCATGACAGCACCCATGGCCTTGCAGGGGCAAGAGGCAGGCAAGCTGACCTGTCAGGGAGAACAGAGCACAGGTGACCGAGTCTGAGAGAGACAAGAGGGCCTGGGGCCCACCTGGGGAGAAAGCTTCCTGCTGGGACAAAGCGGGGTCCAGATTCAACTGGGAGCCTAGAAGTGACGGCCAGGGTAGCTGAGGAGGAAGCGCACAGCCCGGAGTAGGAACATGAGGCCCTCCCAATCGCACGCGAGGGGCCAGGGGCAGGCCTGTCTGCCTCACCTCAGGATGTCTGCCAGGCTGGGACCCCTAAGCTTCCCCAGTTGGGGTTTGGGCGGGGTGGACCACTCAGGGTCAAGTAGGCAGGCCAGGGAGACGGAGGTAGACAGAAACAGGTCGGGGGTCCAAAGATCCAGAGGCCAAAGGAGGAAAACGCCAGGCAGGTGTGAACACGTGTGTGCATGCTTGAGACATGGACCTGACACATGCGCGCGCACACACGCCTACCCATCTGTGAACCTGTAGCACCACCCAAAACTCGGGGCAGAGGCAGGGGGACTCCAGCCGCAAGGCTTCAGCACAGCACAGATGCTGGACACTGAGTGGACAAGGGAGTGTCACGGGGAGAGGGACATGATTGCCACCCTCGCGGGCCAGGGAAGCCGAGGCACAAAGGCCTCTCCTGCAGATGGCCACCACCCACCCCATGGGAAGCTCCAGGGAGCGCCAAGTAGGTGCACAGGCAGGTCCCCAGGCAGAGACCCACAGCGCTGGCCCAGTTTGGACCCAAGGACCTCCTTGTCACCGCTGGCCAACACACCAGAAACCAGACACACAACAAGAGCAGCCTGTCCATTCTAAACGACCCGAGAATCCTCGCCTAAAACAGGAGCAAAGAGAGGACTGTGACCCCCAAACCAGAAGTTGGCTGCCCCATTGTCCCCTGCTCACTACCCACCCCTGCCAGTTAGAAGCAGGGCTCAGGTACCAGCGCTCAGCCCACCCGTGGTCTCGACACACCTTCCAATCAGACAACACGCTCCATCCACCCATCCCAGACCCGGTGGACATGCGACCCCAGACAGGCCAGAGCCTCTCACAGCCCAAAGGCAGTCCTTCTCTAGGGAACAGGGGCTTGCTCTGTACTTGGGAGGTGGGGGCCATCTGGCCAACAGACTGCCCAGAGTGTAGCAGAGCCAGGCTGGCCCCAGTGCCCTGCTCGGTGCGGTGCCGTGGGGATGAGCAGGCTGAGACGGCCTGCCGAGCACACACACTGCACGTGGGCTGGGACCCAGGCGTCAGCAGGGGCTGCACTTGGGGAAAGCACCCACCACAGCAAGAAACTGGGCCAACTGAGACACTCATGGGCAGAACTGTCAGCTGGGACTGCCCAGCAGCTGCTCCTCATCCCCTGCCCCCAGGTCTCTTGAGGGCAGAGAGCATTTGAGCCGCAGTGCTGGGGGACACGCTGGGCCGACCTGCAGCAGTCTGACCTGAGGCTGCACTTTAGGTCCCTGGCGCAAGACACTGACCAGCTGGTGGAGCCAGGGCACCTTTGGGTGCAGTTTCCCCCAACCCTGGCTCTCCTCTCACTCCCCTTGATACTCTATGGAGTATCCCCTTGATACTCTAGGGGGTCACACGGTTCACAGCACCCACTCTCTTCCAGCTCACAAGTTCCGGTGGAGCAAATGCCCAAACAGCAAGCCAATCACAAGACCGCTGGGGGAAGAAAGGGCTGGCTGTGAGCGCCTTGGGCAGCTCAGGGTGGTGGGGAAGGGCAAGAGTGATATTCTGGAAAAGGTGCAGGAGGACCTAGGCAGAGGTCCTGCAGCAGAAGGGTGTCACCAGAGAGGCCCCCAGTGGGGAGCAGTCACAGCCAGGAAGGTTGGTGGTGTCAGCACCTGAAGACCGCAAGACCTGCTTGTAGGGTGGCAAGGAACTCCAGCCATTCCCTTCCAGCGTCCGCCACCTGGGGCCCCTGGACCCCCCCCCCCCCATCCATGGGTTCACACGAGGACCCTGGGCTGTGGGTAATCACCAGCTTCAACAGCAGGCAGACCCCCAGTCCGCAAGCCTGACCCGCTGCCTCCCTTGGCTGCCAACAGCGGGGCCTGAGGCTGAATTGGGGAGGCGCTGCTCGCCAAAGTAAGTGCCTGCCGGAGCGTGGAAGCGCGGCCAGTTAGAGGAGCGCGCCGTTCCGGGCCCGCGGCCGACTCGGACCGGCCCCCTCCTCTGCCCGCAGGGTAGGAGGGCCGCACTCGCTCCACTGACACCGCCGAGGTAACTCCGCCGGGCGGGTCGCCACCTACTTCCCACGCCAGGGCCCCACCCTCCCGCCGCCGGTGGGTGCGAAGAGTCCCGACTGTCTGTCCGGTGACCTCCCCGCCGCATTCCGCGGAGCCCCAGCGGCAGAAAGGCCGCGAGGAGGGCGCGGACGGGCAGCGGGCCCCACCGCGGGGCGGGGGCGGGGGCAGGGCGGGGGCGGCGGCGGCGGCGGCGCCTACCTCCAGGGCCTCCAGCGTGCTGAAGCTGGCGATGGCGAAGCCGTCGATGACCTCCTCCTCCTGCGAGCTGGACTCGCGCCGGCGGCGGCGCGGGGGACGCGCGGCAGCGGCGCGGGGCGCGGGCGCGCGGGGCAGCCCCGCGTTCTCCTTGCCGGGCCCGGGCTCTGGCTCGTCGCCCGACGAGGCGCTCTGGTCGCGGGCGTCGCGGGCCACCTCCCGGCGCCGGCCGCGGTCCCGCTGCGCGCGCGAGCGCCGGCTCTGACGGACCTTGGCCTCCATGGCGCGGTGACCTTGCGGCCGCCGGCGGGCCCTCGCGGCCGGGCTACGCGGCGCCGCCGGGGCGGGTGCGCGCGGCGCGGGCGCGGGGCCGGGGCGGCGGGCGGCGGGCCGGGCCGGGCATGCCGCGGGGCTCAGCCCCGGGCCCGGCGCGGCCGGGGCGCCCCGACGCGGGCGGCCGCGCGCCTGGGGGGCGGCCGGCACTC
>JAGFMF010011719.1:4751633-4762132 GCA_019455555.1 Galemys pyrenaicus | reverse complement strand
ATGCCGCGGGGCTCAGCCCCGGGCCCGGCGCGGCCGGGGCGCCCCGACGCGGGCGGCCGCGCGCCTGGGGGGCGGCCGGCACTCTGCGGCCCCAGGGGCGCGCCCCATGGGGCGGCGGCTGTGGCAGCTGCTGCGGCGGCGGTGGGCGGCGGGCGGCGGGCCGGGGCCAAGGCTCCGGGGCTCGTGAGGCGGCGGCCGCGGCGCCTGGAGCGGATAACAAATGACGTACTTCCGCCCGGCCGCCAGCGCAGGAGGAAGTGGACGCTGAGGCCCCGCCCTCCAGTCACGCCTCTGGGCGTGGCCTAGGAGGCCGCGCCCCTCCACGTGAGAGGTGGGGGGTGAGCGGCATCCTTGCACCGCCTGGGGATGCGGGTCTGGGTCTCGCAGCCGCTCCTGCCGTGACCTCTCTCCGAAAGAATCTTTAAAATGGGCGCATGTGTGCCAAAAAGTGGGTCCTTTGCCACACCGGACACGTGGGCGGAGGGGCGAACTGGAGGGACAGCGGGGGCCAGAGGAAGGAGCGGCGCTGGCGCCCTCGTGTGGGGATGGTCGCAGGTGGGGCATCGGGATCCGCGCTCCTGACCAGATGCCCTGCGTAGAAGGAGCGTCCTCATCCTTACTCCTCGTGGGAATGTGGGCCCTTCTCGATGAGTGGGGTTCACTCTGGCACACCCCAGAAGTCTTGCCCACTGTGTGTGTGGGGGGGGACAGGCCATCTGCAGGGAGAGGGAGTGGGCTGCGAGGTTGTGGAAGGAAGTGTCACCTCCTTTCCTGAGCCCTGACATTCAGGTTGGTCCCTCCACTCTTATCAGACCCTGGCAGCCTACACGCACGTGTCTCCCCACCCCCCAGCTCCTGGACTTCCAGCTCTAGTCTCCCACCCTTCCCCTGGTTAGTGGAAGGTGGACATAAGGTCAGCCCGTCTCCCAACAGTGGAAGGGATCTCTGTCCTTGGCCTCCATCACTGCCTGTGACGAGAAAGAAAGGACACTAGCTTGAGGTCAAGGGCGTGGACAGAGGCCTCTCCAGGTAGCTGAGACCCCAGAGGAGGAGCAGGTCCTGTGCTTCTGTAAAGAGGGGGAACCACCTTTCCCGCCAGAGCACAGCTGTGCAAAGGCCCTGAGGCAGGAAAGGCCGACTTGCTGGCTGTTCAGTAGACAGTTCTGGAAGGTGCTCATTGACGGGGTGTCGCCCTACCCAACACTAAGTGGGAGTGCACTGCTCACCCCTTTCCTCTGCAGGGCTGGGCCTTCCAATTTTCACCTCCCTGGCCCTGGGGATACCCAGGCACTGAGTGTGGAGAGTACAGTGTGGTGAGTGGTGGGAGGCCAAGGGCTGGCCCCAGAGACCTGCTGGGGAGGCAGCTGCGTGCACTTTCAGGTGCTCTGGCTGGAGCCCTCCCCACCCTCTCCATGCTTCCCCAGGATGAGGGCCTCCCCTCCCAACCCTGCCCATTCCTGGTTTTGTTATGAAAACTCTTATCTTCTCTTTTGATTTTTAAGAGCCTCACAAAAAACCAGAACAGCTTCTCTGCATCCACACAGCCTTAATCCTTTCAGAGGACTGCAGGCCAGAGAGTGGGGGGCGGGGTAGGTGGTGGGGTTCTTTCGCAGGCAGGCCCTGGCATCTATGCGCTAGTTCCAGGCGGGCGGGAGACGACGCGCCACGCCCGGGCGCCGGGTTGCAGTGGGAGAGCGGGGACTTCCCGCGGGCTGGGTGCTGGATGCGGTCCGCACGCTTGTCCCAAGGCTCTGCGTCTGCTCCCGGGTCTCCAGCCCTCGGGTCGCGGGCGGAGATTGCGTCCAGAATAAGACAGCCCTCTGTGGTTCCGCCCAACTTCCTAGGCCCGGCAGCACCCGGTGGCGCCCCTCCCTCCCACTCCGCCAGGTAGTCTGGCCGGTGCCTGGGGGCCAGCGCGCCTCCCCGGGCGGCCGGGCCGGAGCCGTCAGGGCAAAAGCCTGTTTGCCTGCCGGGGCGGGGCTGGGCCTCTCGACTTCACCCGGGCGCCCGCCCGGGGCTCTCGATGCTCCCTGGCCTGCCCCCATCCCCTCCCCACCCCTGCACTGGCCGCGGGCCCTGACCTTCGCCTTCTTCCTGGAGGGGTTGGGGGCTGTGGCCAGACCTGCCCGGCGGTGGAAACCTCTAGATTTCTGCTAGCCCGCCCACGCTCCCGCCACTGGGAGCTGCGGGGGCCTGAGGGGACGTTTACTCGTGGATTGCAGTCTAAAACGAAATCGCCCCGCGGCCGGCTACCCCGCGGAGGGGGTTCGCGATCCGACCCTGCCCAGAGACCGCGGGGGACGCCCGCTCCGGCAGGTGGCCCCGGCTCTGCAGACTCCGCGCTCGGGGCGGGGTGGGGGAGGAGCAACAGGCCGCGGGGCAGGGCCTCTGGCTGCGACGCGTCCGGTCCCACCTAGGGGGGAGAATTTGCATTTCAAACCCTGGGAGCTGTAATTTTGCGTCCCCCCACCCACCTTTGGGAACTACAGGTTTCCACGGCCCGCAGCTGGGCAGAGGAAGCTACTCTCGTGGCGACCCCCGCATCCTGCCCCTTCTCCACGGGACGCCATCGCCTGCAGAGCGGGTCCTCTGGCCACAGTCCCAGCTCCCTCGCTCCCTCCACACCCTGCCCGCTGCTGTCCTCCCTCCCTTCCTGGCCCCCGGCCTCCCCTCCCCCGCCTGCCCCGCCCCTGCCCTCCCTGGAAAACCCCCAGCCCGGGCCCTCACCTGCTTCTCCGGCCAGGCTTACACCCCACAAGCGCAAGGCCCCCTCGCTGCTGGCCTGCCTGCCTGGCTTGCCGAGTACCCCGCCGCTCTCGGAGGTGCTTGGAAGCGGAAGTCAATCGGTGGGAAATTGTACTCTGAAAATTCAGTGTGTTCTCAGACCCATTCACGCCCTACAGTTCTGCACCCGCGCTTCCTCTGGGTTCAAACACACTTTCTGCTTTTCTAGTGACAACCAGAAAAATGGGTCTGCTGGCAGGGTCTGTCTGCGTGTTCCCAGTGCCATGCCTGACCGAGCAGGGCATCCTGTGCCAGAGGACAGCAGGAGCCAGGGGCCTCTCTGCAGGACCCCCCCCCCAAGCCAACCCCCAGGACAGAAGGCCAGCTCTCAGCCACCCCAAAGGCAGCCAGCCACGTGGGGAGGCTCTCAGTCTGTGGAAGGGGTGGCTGTGCCGTTGCACTGGTGACTGTGGTGGCACCAGAAGGAAGTGAAGGCTGGGAGCTGTTCTCAGTTCCTCACGGCGGGCGGCGGGTGGCCAGGCCCTGCCAGCCAGATCTCTGTTCCTAGAATTAAATCTGTCTCCAACAGATTGAAATTTGGGGTGCCTCTGTCCCAAATGTCCCCTGTTGAAGCTGCCCCCTCTTCACTGAGCCCAGATGTTACTTCTTCCCCGGGCCGGCTGGTGGCCTCTGCACGTAGACCCTGCCAACTGAACTCAGACACTTCCCAGAAGGCCCCGCCCCGGGAGTCGCACGCAGCTGAGATCTGCAACCCTCTGTGGGCACAGGTGAGGGCTCCGAGGGTCCCCCACCTGGAGACACAGGCCCTGTCCGGCAGGCACCCCCGCCCGCCCCTGGTGGGACTTGGCCAGTGCAGTGGGCTGGAATCCTGGCCTGGGGCCGCTGGCTGGGGAGGAGCTGGAGGAGCTGGGCATGCACGTTCTGCCTGTTGGCCTCGCCCTGGGCACAGAGGGGCACCCATGAGGACACGATCCTGCTGCCCAGCAGTGAAGTCCTGCACGTGAGTGTGAAGGCTGCTGCCCTCAGGCACGCAGCTCTGGACAGAGGGCCTGGTGGAGGACCCTCGCTCCCTCCAGGCTGGGCTGGAGGCCGGGGGTCCACTCCGCTGGGGCCAGCCTGCTGACACTCGGGGCCAGCGCCCTGGGCTGCAGGGTCCAGGGGCCTCAGTTTCCTCTTGCAGGTGACCAGGGCATCCCTGGAGCACGGGAGATGACAGGTCTGGAAGGAACAGCATCTCGGGCACGCAGCAGGGCCAGGCCCCGGCTTCTGGGAGGTGGTTGTCTGGTGGGAGTGTTACAGGGCAGGGAGGGGAGCACCCCAGAACCCCCAAACCTGCCCTCTCTGAATGGGTTCTGCCATCCGCCACATTAAGACAAACATATAAAACCTTTAATGGAAAGGAACTTTAATACAATCAGGGTACAATACAGAAAGGACAAAGAACACAGTTACTAAGTCAAGCATCCAAAGTGACCCATCCCCTTGAGGGTAAAAGTCCAGCCAAATAGGACTGGCCCAAAGCAAGACCCAAAAGCTGCCACACGTCTAAAGGACCTTTCAGTGGAGACCCATAGAAAAGGGTCAGAAAGAGTCAGACAAATCCGGGAGGAAAAGAGCAACATCAAAATCAAGATGAAGCTGCCATTGTTAAGCTCCCCACGGGTCTCTCACCCGCATCTGTTCCCACCAGTCCAGGACCAAGAAGCAAGCGCAGTTTCTTCACATGTCCCTCTGCTCCACGACCTCCTCCAGGTCTCCTTGCTGCTCTCCATCCTGCTTCCTTCTTCCTCCCTTCCTTCTGTCCTCCTCTCTGCAGAATCTTCTTTCCTTGCTCAGCTCCACCCACTTAAGGCGGAACCGGGACCCTGGAACTTCCCCCTTTCCTGGGGACGACCCTGTTACAGGAGGACAACCAGGCAGGACTGTTAGGTTAAGGAGGAGGCAGCGTAGGGAACAGGGAAGGCAAAATCAGTCCTTCTTTACTCTCAACCCAGCGAACTCTGGGCAAGTTTAGAATTGTCCATCCATCATCCTAGATTGTGCACCTCCCACGTGGCTCTCCAGGTTGGGGGGCTCCTGAGCTGCAGGCCCACATGTACTCAGCAGATGGCAGCAGCACCCTGCTGCCTGCACAGCCTTCCCAGAGTCTGCAGAGGGCCCAGTAGCCAGGCCAGGCAGCCAGAGGCTGGGGTAGGGGTGGGGGAGGCTGGGAGTGGGGTGGGGGTGGAGGGAGTTGGGTGCTGTACTCAGCTTGTCTTTGGGACACCTCTGATTTGTTCTAGAACACACGCCGGCACCCACATCAGACGTGAAATTGTCCCAACACCCCAGGTGACTCCCTAGAGCGACGCCCCAGACCCCCTCCAGGGGCAGCACGCAGGGTGACAGCAGGTGACAGAATGGGCCAGGACACGCGGTCCTGCTGGCCCTTGGGCGCATCTCCGCAGCCTGCCCCACTGTCGGTGAGCCCGTAAGACTTGGGCCTCCCTGCCCCTGGGCCCCGGGAGGGAGTGACCTGGAAGGGAAGCACCCGTGGGCGTCCAGGCCACGTCCCCACGAGGCCCCGCCCCGGGGACACCTGGCCTTTGCTGGCTGTGTGCTGCCCAGCTCCGTGGGACGGGCCCATAGGACCCAGCGGTCCCACCCCTCTACCCACCCGCCCGCCTCACATGCGTTGCCCTCCCGCTTCCTAAACTGGGGCGCCAGGAGGCTCTCACCTGTCCAGAGACCTCTGCACGTGACTTCTACTGAGCACCATCAGCCGGTGCTCTGCAGGCACCGCTCCCAGCACTGTCGGCTGGGATGGGGGCCACGTGTGGCTTTGGGGGTGCCCATTTCTCGGCTCCCTGGGCCCTTGTCTGCAACCCGACTCCCACTGACACGGGCTGGCCTCTGGCTGTGGACGCAGGGGCTGTTGGCCACGCAGTTGCGCTGTGCGTGCTCGCAGGTCCGCTCCGGGTTGGGGGTCTGATTCCTGGCCTTCCTCCTGCTTTGCATCGGCAGCCACAGCTCAGGCCTGGCCTTCCACGAAGCTGGTTCCCGCCACCTCCAACACGTGACGGCTCTTCCTGAAACTGTTGCCAAGGTCCCTAAGATGTGACCGTCATGGAGTGTCACGCACCTCTGCACAGGGTCTGGGGACGCTGGTTAGCGCTCCCTCCCTTATTTGGGGGTGCTGGCAGGATGCTGGGTCTGCAGAGAGCTAAGAAGACCCCTGCCCAGCCAGACCAACTTGCTCAGCCGCTGCGCCCCACATCAGGGAGAACCTCTCCCCGCAAGGTGGGGTGCTAGGTCCCCACGGCTGAGCTTGTTGCAGGAGACAGAGAAGGCAGGCTGCCTGACACCTGTCCCCCACCTCTCCTGCCCCAGGCCCCAGCCCCCGGCTGAGCTGGGGGGAGGCTGTAGCCTGTTAAGATTTAAAGAGATTTAATATAACGAGACAAGCAAGAGAAGGGATTTAATTTAGTGATAAAAAAAAAGTAATCAAATCTCAACTGTGCACGGAGACCGGTGGCTGAGCTGAGACGGTCCTCGCCTTCCTGCCCACCGGGCAGCAGCCCCTGGTGGCTGCGGGTTTCTGACCACGGCCAGGTCCTTAGGAGGAAGCAGCCGCAGAGCGGGGCTGGACCGGCTCTACGCGCAGGCCCTCCCCTGTGCACCCCAGCAGGCCTCAGCCAGTGCAATCCTTCTGGGGGTTCCTGCCGCCCGCACCGCTGCCCCCCCCACACACACCAGGTGCCTGCCGGCCACAGCCTCCCCAGGGCCCTGCCCCGCCCTAGGTTGGCAGGAACCCTCCAGCGTGACCCCATGTCTGGGCCGCAGCCCCCCTCCGTCCTGAGGCAGAGCTCATGCTCCTGCCCCAGGACCGTGGCCCCTCACCAGACTGGCCCTGGCTGATTCTCCTCATTTGCACCCGCGAGGGGTAGCCCCAGGGTGGTCAGCCACAGCCTCTGGCCAGGCCCTGGGGCTGCATTTGGCCACCCCAATCCAGGACGCTATTTGGGTCCCCAGCCCGGCGATGGCTGCAAAGACTACGTGGAGCAGAGACTCGGTAAGTTCCAGTCCCCCAAGTTTAAGGCGAGAGAGCGGAGCACAGGGCTCTGTGGAATGCAGCCTCTTTCCCTGTCACCTGCCATTTCTTGGAAGAGCATGGGGCTGGCATAGTGGCGCTGGAAAAACAGTGGGAGAGCAGCCTCAGGGCAGCTGAAGCCGGGGGTTCAGGGTGTGTGCTCTGGGGCCAGGCAGTGCCCTTTGCCTCCTGGACGCAGGGACTGGGGGAGCTGGGAGGGCCGGGTGGCGGGAGCACCAGGGCTGAGGGCGGCTCACGGGGGCTGGCACCCGGGCTCACGTCCACACCTCAGGCCCCAGGCACCTTCGGAGCCTTCCCGGGGCATCCAGAGGCTTCGTAGAGGTGCAAGACTAGCTCTCCCAGCTCCAGGGCCCAGCGGACGCACGCCCGCCCCACAGTGCTGCCTCCCCTCAGCTGCGCTGTGCAGGGCTCTTGGGCTGGACCCCCTCCCCGGCAGCTGGCCCGCACCTGTCCATTCCCCTAGCCTCTTAGGAAGCCGCGACCTTGCTCTGAGCGGCCAGGTGCCCGCTGCAGGCACTGCCCTCCAGGCTGCATGAGTCAGGTGGGGGCGGGGCCATGAGTCTGTCTGTGAGGTTGACCGGGACACTGACTTTCCAGCGTCTACATCAGCAAAGGCCTGTCTACACCAGCGGAGGCGGTCTCCACCACTGTTGGGCTGTCAACACGGCGCTGATGAACGGGAGTCGGGGAGCGAGCGGTGGGATGCAGGATGCTGCTGAAAGAGCAAGATCCTGGCTTTCTTATTCTTAGAATAATCACACAGCATCGTTTGAGTGGGGGCAGAGGACAAGCGAAAAGGGAGGGGTCCAGATAGAGATTGCGCTCTGTCCTCTGTCGCGTGGGAGCGGGGTGAGGGAGCCCAGGCACTGCTCATCTGCACGAGAGTGAGGTCCAGCCCTGGGGAGCTTATCAAGGCATCTGCTGATCCGCTTCTGGGGCCTGTCGTCAACAGCCCCAGGCATTCCCGGGCACACTCTGTGATGCAAGCCCTGCTGGGGATGATCCAGAAAGGCACCTTGCAGGGTGGGCTTCTATGACTGATGGACCGGGCAGTTCTGACCTTGCATGGGAATTCAGAACTGTGGGTCACAGAAATGGTGGCCTAACAGGCCGCTTAGGATTAGCAGACCCACATAACAGCAGAGGCGTCTACACTGGCAGAGGCCGTCTACACTGGCAAAGGTCAGCTGAGGACCCACCCACCCGCGCAGCCCAGGGAACCCCGCTGCCTGGTTATCACGCACTTGCTGACTGGCGCTAACTGGACACCTGCTGCTGGCTGGGGTGTTCCTGTGCATGACTGGCCAGAGCTGCTGGCCTGGAAGTTGTGGGGGGCTGTGGCCATGCTAAGGAGCCTGCTGGGGTGACTCAGTCCCTGGCTCCCAGCCCTGGGCCTCGGCAGAGGGGAGTGCCCCAAGCCAATTCTGGCCACCTGGCCAGTGGGCGCCTCTTCCACGCCCCCATGTGCGTGGTGCTGGTGGACTCTGTGGAGCTCAGAAACAGGCGGGCACGGGGCCTGGAGGCCCCCACCTTGCCCCCAGCCCGGGGTGGGGGCCCCGGAGGAGGAAGTCTTCCCCCCGCCACCCTGCTGTGCAGCGCTGCCTGCAGAGGCCATGGAGCGCTCCCCTTCTCTGCTAATTGAGTGTGGAAATGTGTTCTGTCCAAGCAGTGCTGTTATTATTTGAGCTTGAATTTCAAGTAAAGTAAAAATTAAAATTCCCAGCGCGGGTTCCGCTGCAGTGAAGAATCTGGTCTCCGTTTGCACACAGCATGTCTTGTGCTCGCAGAAGTGCTTGCTAACAGAGGCAGAAAAGTGATTATATTTGTAATTGGAAGCATAAATTAGTGGCTTTCTTGTGTGGCTGCATGTAAATTGGGGTGGCAGGTTACGGTGTGTACCCAGGCGTGTATGTGTGGTGTGTGCATGTGTTCACACGCATATGTGTGCACGATGGCGTGGTATGTGGGGTGTGCTGTGGTGTACATGTGGGTTCGTAGTGTCCATGAATGTACATGTGTGGCGGTTGCGGGTTGCATGTGTGTTTCCGTGTGTGCATGAAAGTGAAGTGTGCATGTGTGTGGTGTGTTCAAGCACACAGGTGTGTATGGTGGCACAGTGTATGGAGTGCACCGTAGCTGCACATGTTTGTTCACATGTGTGTATGAATGGCTGCGGTGGGTGTGCATATATGTTCATGTGTGTGCATGGAAGTGAAGCGTGCATTGCGTGTGTCCACATGTGCATGTGTGCGTGATGGCACAGCATGTGGGGTGCACGGGGTGCACATGTGTTCACATGTGTATACAAATGACTGCAGTGGATGCGTGTGTGTTCATGTGTGTGCACAGAAGTGAGGTATGCACGTGTGTGCCATGTTCACATGTGCGTGTGTGCATGCTGGCACAACATGTGGGGTGCACAGTGGGCGTACATGTGTGTTCACATATATGTACGGATGGCTGCAGTGGGCGTGCATGTGTGTTCACGTGTGCGCAGGAGAGAAGTGTGTGTGGGTGTGCATGTGTTCTCATGGCCTGCCTACTGGCTGGTCCGGGGCCTGACCTCTCTCTGCGGTGGAAGCTGGGCGAGGGGGGTGAGACCCAGGGGGCTGGGGCTGGGCAAACTGTGGCCACTTGTGCAGACTCTGCTCCGGGACAGGAGACTGACCACAGAGTGCTAGCCTGGAGGGGCCTGGCCCTGGGTGCCCCGGGCCTCCAGGGGCAGCCACCATGTGGCCTTGGGCCTGGCCTTGGCTGGTGGCCCTTGAACCTTTGTGGCAGCCTCCAGCCAAGACAGCGGTGGTAGGTGGCGGGCACCGCTGGTTGCCTAGGCAACCTTCTCCTGTCCAAGCAAGCCCAGTTTTGTGAGGCTTGCAGGCAGTGGTCACGTGCCGGCCTGGGGCCCAGGCGATTCTCCATCAGCTATGCCAGTCGTGCAGTGCGGTCGGCTGTGATTGGAGAGTCGAGTGTTGGCCACCCTGTGTGGGATGGGGACATCCGCCAGGGAATGTTCACACTCAGAGAGGGGCACAGAGGACAGGAGTGCCTCTGGGTTTTACACGGATGGCAGAACAGGGCCACCCACCCTGGCCTGCCAGAACCCTCAGACAGAAGAGCGGCAATTCCTGCACGCCCCCTGCTCTTCCCTGGACTCTGTGCTGGCCAGGGGCTCTGGAGGGGTGTTGGGGGGCACACCAGAGGCTGGGCCTGCTGTCCAGTCACGCTTGTCCACCCAGAATGGCGCTGGCCAGGAAGGACTTGGGCAACATCAGGCTCCTCTCCCTTAGCTGTGGGGCCAGCTCTGCGGGGCGCAGGCCTTCTGGAGCCCTCCCCGATGTACCTTGAATTCCTCTTCAGTCAAAGCTGCCCCGGCGTGGGGCGTGGAGTGGGCACCGGGCCTTGGCGGACACACAGGCTTTAGGAAGTGGTCACAGTATGGCCAGCACAGGTCAGCTCCAGGACTGATGTGCGCTTACTTTCTTCAGTCTACGCAGCATAGTAGCAGCGAATAGTCAGGATTTTTTTCAAACAACAATGTTTCTGGTTTTCTTTAAAAAACTGGGAGTCGGGCCTCCCCTGGTGGCGCAGTGGGTTAAGCAACGCACTGCGAAGCAAATTGCAGCCACTGCAGCACGAGTTCGATCCCTGCTGCCGGCCAGGGGGG
>JAGFMF010011719.1:4740705-4751292 GCA_019455555.1 Galemys pyrenaicus | reverse complement strand
GGCGCAGTGGGTTAAGCAACGCACTATGAAGCAAAACGCAGCCACTGCAGCACGAGTTCGATCCCTGCTGCCAGCCAGGGAGGGGACCCACATGGCGCAACAGACCTCTCCTGCCTGCGCGCTGCTCCCCTCAGCAGTGTATCTCAGTCCATCTGCCCGTTCTGCTCCCAGCTCTGTCTCTGGTGGATCCTCTCACCCCCTGCACTTCTGGCCTGTACCCCAGTTTTTATATATAAATAAATAAATCTTTAAAAAAAAAACCTGTCCAACAATGCTGGTTTCGTGGGTGACAGCTGGCTGGAGCTATAGGACAGGTACAACTTCTTGGTGTTCGAGCTCCTCTTAGCCACAGTCCTCACCGCTCCATATTACCACCTCTGCTAGGTTACCAGCTCCAGTGCTGCTCCTCCGACTCTGCTTCCTCTGCTCACACTCTTCCTCCCGGCAGCAACCTGCTGGGTGTCTGCTGCAGGCAGGATGTCTCGGTGACTCTGGTACCGCCTGGTATCACCTTCCGGCACCCCAGGTCTGAGGCCTGCCATCCCACCCTTCCTGCCCCGCGGCCACTCAAAGGAAGAGCAGGTTCCTCACTGCCAATGCATGCTGGTGCTCCCACCCCCTGGCACGGGCACTACGTGCACAGGGTCCCCTGGCAGAGCCAGGTCAGGCTCCCCCATGTGTTACGGCCCTTCTCTACTCAGGGGCACAGAGGACACAGGGCTCCATGCGGGCAGCCCCCTCCCAGCGTTGTTTAAAGCTGCTTCTGGTTTCTTGGTGTCGATGTCGCACAGCTGGCCTCAGAGTCTTAAGTTCGAGGCCTGGGCGCTGCCCTGGAACGGGGTCTCACCTGAGAAAAGTGGGGGGACTGTGCAGAGGGCGCCACTGGGTTTCCGGGCCAGAAGCGGGGCCGACGCATACACTCATGCTCAGAGAAGATGCAAAAGTTCCTTTCTGCTTAAATTAAGTGCATCAGGAGGAGGCAGGGCTGGTGCCTGTCTGCCGGCGCTTCCCACGCACTTGGCACCACGGCACGTGGCGGCACCACGCGCTCCAGCCCCGGGCCACTGTGGGAGAACCGCCAGGGCCTGGGGTGGTGCAGCAGGTGAGGGCCAGGTCCCCAAGGCGCTGCAGGCTGTCCGGCCATTGTTCCTGCAGCTGCAGCTGGGCCAGGGCGGCCAGGGCCCACAGCGGGAGGACGCAGGGCCTCTGCCTGCCCGTCTAACACGGCCTTTGTTCTCATGAGTGCAAAATGCTGCTGTGGCTTCCGGCATCTCATCGAATTTTGAAAATCCCTCTCCCAGCCCTCCCAGTCCGCTTTGCCTCGTGTGCCCCAAGCTGGCATGGCCAACCCTCAACGCCAGGCGCTGCAGAACCCCAAAGAGCTGCTGGTGCATGGGGAGAGACCTGGCCAGAGTGAGCACGGTGGGTCTGGCGGCCGGGGGGTGGCAGCAGAAGGCGAACGTTCACGTTCACTTAAAGACCAGTAGCTTGTTGAGGGGCGGCTTTAGGGTCACAGGCGAGCAGAAAGCAGAGTCCTACCTAGAGCCTCGGCCCTGTTTGACTGACGCTGCATTGGAGGTGCTGCGCAGAGCCCCGCGTGTGTTGGGGGCACCGTCCGGCTGTGACACTATCGGCATGGCCCTGAGAGTGGACTGGGATGGCCCCTGGTGGAGGTGAAGTCCAGCCTGCCTGGGGGGCGCGTGGGCTATGGGGTGGGGCTCTCCTGGTCCTGCCGGGATGGTGGGAGGGGAGGCAGCCCCACCCAGAGGCCTCACGCCAGGTGCCCGGCAGACTCAGGAGGGAGCATGGACCCCAGGGCCCTTCCCCACTAGGACAGCGCGGCTGCGGCACCGGGCACGGGGCCTGCCGTGAGCACAGACCTCAGCACTGCTCCGGGGCCCCGGCTCCCTCCCGACTGCCCCCGAGGGCCCAGGCTGAGAGAACCTCCAGGCCCCTGCTCCCCTTCCCAGGGTGCCCGCCCAGCTCTGCAGCAGGCTCCCGAGGTGGCAGGTTGGGGCGAGGACTGGGCTGGGCTCCCCACACAGGGCCCCTCTCCGGCTGCCCCGGCTGCCCCAGGGCTTCTCCCCTGAGGGACTTGGCAAAGGCTCCTCCTCCTCAGCTCCTCCTTTTCTTGGTCTGTGCTTTTCAAGCTGCCACGCTTCCCGGGACGGCGGAGAGGAAGCACCTGTTTCCACACGCGGCCGCTCCTGGCTGGGGTCCTGGAAGCAGCCGTGCCGGGGCAGGCTGAGTCAGAGGCTGCATCCCTCCTGACTCTTGTCTGCAGGGCCGGGGGCCGCACACCGAGGCTGGTCTCTGCCGAGTCCCAGGGCAAGTTAGCAAGGCAGAGGGTGCGGGGCGAGGTCTGCCGAGCGGGTGTCTCGTCTGCAGACGCTGTCAATGCCATGGTGCACATGTGTCCCGGGTAGCGGGGCCGGCTCCCTCCTGTCCAGCACAGAGCGCCACCTGTCACGTACCTGTGCAGATACACACGTGAGGCATCGGCTGCGTGCGGGCTGGGGAGAGCAGGGTGGGCACTGCCTCAGGGGCTGGGAGAGCTGCCAGCAGGCGTCCCTGGTCCAGCGAGAAGCACCGGCTGTGGGGGCCACACGAACACCTCCAATCAGCCCCTGGCTGAGAGCTGGGGCCAGGCCAACCGGTCAGGGAGTCGTGGACTGGTTCTGGATGCGGGAGTGGCGTTCACCTGGCCTCCATCAGCAGATTTAGAGAAGGTGGCTCCTCAAAGACATCTTTTTTTTAAAGATTTATTTATTTATGCACACAAGAGCTGGGGTACAAGCCAGAGGTGCAGGGGGTGAGAGGAGTCACCAGAGACAGAGTGGGGAGCAGAACAGGCAGACTGACTGAAACACACTGCTGAGAGGAGCAGCGGGTGAGGCAGGAGAGGTCTGCTGTGCCCTGTGGGTTCCCTCCCTGGCCGGGGATCGAACTCATGCTGCAGTGGCTGCGGAAGCTCCACAGCGCAGCGCTCAACCTGCTGCGCCACCAGGGAGGCCCCTCCTCAAGGACATCTTGGGGACAGTTGTAAGGGGAGAAATGGATGCTGACCCAGGCCAGAGATGGAAGCGTGGACGTGTGTGTGTGCGTGCAGCGGCAGCGGTGGGAGAACAGACAGTTCCCAGCACGGGAAGGGTCACAGTCCACAGACGCAAGATTCCGCAGACTACGCGGTGAGAGAAGGGTCAGAGGTGGCCAGAGAGGGGCTGCGTGACCTGGGCCTCGTGTGCCCCTGAGGACTGGTGCTGGCTCAGGCCGTCCCCTTTTCTGTGGGGCAAAAGGACCTCTCTGTGGCCACATTCTTCAGCACTTGTAGAAACACAAGAAATTCTTTCAAATCTGAAATATTCCAATTTGGAAATGTTGGCAAATAGCTCAGATCTCTGAAGGAGCGTGGGCAGGTTGGACCAAAGAAAATGTATGTCCAGGGGCCTCCCTGGTGGTGCGATGGATTAAGCAACACACTGAAGCAAACCGCAGCCACTGCAGCATGAGTTCGATCCCTGCTGCCGGCCAGGGAGGGGACCCACAGGGTGCAGCTGACCTCTCCTGCCTCCCCGCTGCTCCCCTTAGTAGAGTGTTTCAGTGGATCTGCCTGTTCTGCTCCCCGCACTGTCTCTGGTGGATCCTCTCACCCCCCACACCTCTGGCCTGTACCCCAGTACTTATATGCATAAATAAATAGATTTTTTAAAAGAAGAAGATGTATGTTGGCCTCTGACAGAAGGGGCGGGGCACACTGGCGGGGTGGGGCCCTCGCCCCTGTAGCTGCTCAGGGCAGGGGCTTCTGCCCCAGGGCCCAGCCTCCAGGGCTCTGCTTCCTCCATCTCCAAGCCGAGCCACCGGCTTCCCAGGGCCTGGAAGGACCTGAGCTGCGGGCCCGGGGCAGGGCGTTCTACCTTCTGGGGGCTCTCCTTGGAAAGAACAGGGGGTGACCCCAGGATTCAGAAGGGCCTGGAACCCCCGGGCCAGGGGAGCTCCTGGCTGCAGAGCAAAGTGTTTGATACTCAGATTTAAGCAGAGCTGCCAGGCAGACCTGCCCCAGAACTGTAAGTGCCCCGCGGGGGCAGCCACACCCACAGGAGTCCAGGGAGCTCTGCTGAGGACCCTCGGGAACTGCAGGTGCTCAGACCTGCTCCCAGCTACTGGAGGGAGACGGGTGAGGTCCCAGGCCCGGCAACCTGCCCCGGGCCCGCAGCTCAGGTCCTTCCAGGCCCTGGGAAGCCGGTGGCTCTTCCTGTTACCTGAGACACCAGCCCTTCACCCCGGCGCCCGCCACTGGCCTCCCGCCTCAGTCTCCGGGGCCCACCGGGGAGCCGCCCTGCCGAGGCAGTAGTGGGGCTGGGCTGGGGAGGCCGCCCCGGGCTCAGTGCTCAGGTGGGGCCTGTCTCCCTCGGTGTGTCTCCAGCCCGAGCCCCCCTTTCATGAGCTCAATGGGAAACAGGTCACAGGGGGCGAGAGTCCCAGGACGGGCAGTGTCCGGTCACTGCGGGCCTCGCCCGCGGGCACCACGGCCAGGCCCCTGGCACTCGGGGAGCAGCACCACTGGGGTGAATTTAACAAACGGGGAAACAAGGGCCTCCACGGCCACAGGCGGCTGCCTCATCCCAGACAGCGTCCTCGGCGTGCGGGGGTCCCAAGCAAAGGCGACCTCCTACCAGGAGGTGGCACGGGACCGGCGGCCGACAGTTCCGTGAGATGCCAGGCGGCCACTGCGCAGCTCTTCAGCTTCTCTCCTGGAGGTCAGCTGCTGGAAGCTTCCTTCCTCTTTGGAGACCAGAAACAGAGCGGGCATCCAGGTCGGCTCCCACCTTGCTTTATGTCCCCTTTGGGGCTCCTACTGCACTGCCTTCAGCTCCCGGATCTAGCTGGGATGTTTTAACACCTTTCAGCCCACCTGCTGCAGGTGGTTCACACAGGCTGGTCCCTCCAGGCGGCGCCTCCCTGGTCCCCACCTTGGGCCGAGCACAAAGGCCAGCGCCAGCTGCTCCCAGCCCCCGGCACCAGGCCTCCCCACAGCCCGCCAGGGGCCGACCGGAGCAGGCACACATGTCCTAGAAGCTCCGTCCTGCAGCCACATGGCGTGGCCACGGTCAGGGACAGAGAGGAAGGCCCAGGGTGGCCCCAGGCCCCTCCGAGCTGCCAGATGCTGCTGTGAGTCAGCAAGAGCTGACTCCCCCACACAGCCAGTCCCTTTCATAAGGTCATTAAGAAAATTATATGTGGTCTAAGTTATATAACTGTTATTATAGCCTGTTTTAAAATTATTTGGATTTAATTGATCAATTAGATAAAATTACATAGCAGGGAGAGTTGGCAGGGGCCCCGGCCACATGCTTTGGGCCACCAAGCCCAGAGCAGGCCAGATATTTTAAAAATGAGGCTGGGGCTTCCTGGTGGCTCAGGGGTTAAGGCGCAGCACTGGGAAGCATCCGCAGCTACTGCAGCCTGAGTTCGATCCCCGGCCAGGGAGGGACCCACAGGGCGCAGCAGACCTCTCCTGCCTCCCCGCTGCTCCCCTCAGCAGCGTGTTTCAGTCCATCTGCCTGTTCTGTTCCCCGCTCTGTCTCTGGTGAATCCTCTTCACCATCCCCTACCCTGTACCTCTTGTATGCATACATAAATAATTCTTAAAAAACAAGCAAACACAAAACATGAGGTTGTTGTGGGTTAATCCGGGGCCCGGTTTTGGGTGTGTGCAGACAGCTGGCGGCCCGGCCCAGCAGGCAGGAAGAGCAGTGAGTGATGGGAAGGGTGGGAAGAAGGGTGGCGGGAAGGGCCGCAGCTGGTGCCTGGCGAGGGAAGCCACGGCACACATCACTAGGCGCTCTCATCCCACTTTCCCACAGAGACCCCAAAGTTCCCCAGGTCAGTGTGTTTGTTCTTAGAATGAAGTTTAGCCAGATGTTAACACAGATTTTATTTTTTTTAAAGATTTATTTATTTATGCACACAAGAGCTGGGGTACAGGCCAGAGGTAGGGAAGGTGAGAGGAGTCACTAGAGACAGAGTGGGGAGCAGAACAGGCAGATGGACTGAAACACGCTGCTGAGGGGAGCAGCGGGGAGGCAGGAGAGATCTGCTGCACCCTGTGGGTCCTTCCCTGGCCGGGGATTGAACTCAGGCTGCAGTGCCTGCGGATGCCTCCCAGTGTGCTGTTGAGCCCCTTGTGCCACCAGGGAGGCCCCTTAAGCAGATTTTAGGTACATAATATCCTGTAACATTTTAGACCACAGCACAACGTACTTCCGTGAAGAAACTAACACTTTCTCCTGCAAAACCATTTCATCACTTCCGATAAACATGTACCGAAAGTAAAGGTTTTTTCTTGAGCAACAATGGCTCATAAATTGGCTTCTGGAGCCCAATTGCCTGGGCTTGAATCCCAGATCCAGGCTCGGCTGCCGTGACCTTGAGCAAGGCACTCGCCTGCCCGCTGCCTCAGCTTCTCAGCTGTGAGGTCAGCGCCTGGAAGTGCGCACCTTTGCACCGCAGGACGGGAGCAGCCCGCAGAGGCGCACTGAATGGCCTCAGCTGCTGGTATTACCCACTCGAACGCTGCCCTTGCAGGGCTGGGAAGGCCCTCGCAGCTGCACAGCATGTGCTCAAAGGGGCTCAAAGCGCTGTGGCCAGGCTGGCCGCCGTGGGGGCTCGTGCAGCAAGAGGGAGCAGGGTGAGGCTCCTCCAGGGCCTGTGGTCTGCGTGCTAAGCCCCCCGCCCCCTCACGTCCTGGGGACAGGTCCCTGAGACAAATGTCCTGAGAAAGAAAAGAAAGTCTTGGTGGGGAAGACCAGTGGGTCTTCCAGTTCTTCTTCTTTTTCTTTAAGATTTATGTACTGGGTCTCCCTGGTGGTGCAAGGCTTTAAGTCACAGCACTATGAAGCACCTGCAGCCACTGCAGCACGAGTTCGATCCCTCCTGCCGGCCAGGGAGGGACCCACAGGGCTCAGCAGACCTCTCCTGCCTCACCCGCTGCTCCCCTCAGCAGTGTGTTTCAGTCCATCTGCCTGTTCTGCTTCCCACTCTGTCTCTGCTGAATCCTCTCACTCCTACACCTCTGGCCTGTACCTCAGAGACAGAGCGGGGAACAGAACAGGCAGAGGGACTGAAACACACTGCTGAGGGGAGCAGCGGGTGAGGCAGGAGAGGTCTGCTGAGCCCTGTGGGTCCCCTCCCTGGCCGGGGAGAGAACTGGTGCTGCAGCAGCTGCGGAGGCTCCATAGTGTGGTGCTCAACCCCTTGCGCCACCAGGGAGGCCCGGTCTTCCAGTTTCTTATCAGACTCTACCAAGGGGTGCAGGGCTGCTAAGTTGCCCAGGCAGGGGTGTTGGGTGAAGAGGGTGTGTTGGAGGAGTGTCCTGGGCTGGACACCAGAAGACCTTGACATGCCATCCCGGACACAGGCACAGACACACGCACACACAGACACAAATACACGCACGTAAACACATCCACACACACAGACACATGCATACACCTCCCACCCACAAATGTACATAGGAGGTACACACAGGTAGCCAAGAGCACGCGAAGTTAGCACGACCTTGCATTCATCTCTGCAACGAGGGTCCAGCACCAAGTCAGCTCCCAGTAAATGTTCCTTTGTTTATTCACTCAGCAAATATTTACTGAGCACCGACCCAGCTGCAGATGGCTTCAGGAAGTGGGGAGCCAGCACTGGCCGAGCCAGGGCCAGACTCACCAGGGCCCTGCACCTCTGGGACTCCTGCCTTCCCAGAGGAAGGCCTTCTCCTCTGTAAAATGTGCTCTCGGGCTAGAGAAGCCGGGGTGGGGAGGGGGCAGGCAGCCTTACTGTCCCCTGAGATGTGTGGCCCAAGACCCAGGGGTCTGAAGTCCAGGGGTCCGTGCCCTTCCCATCCCAGGCTGGGTGTAGGGTTCAGCCTGGAGGTGGCCCAGTTCCCACCAAACCTCCAGCTCTGTCCACCTGCCCTTGAATCAGCTTCCCCAGCCCTCAGCTCGGCAGAGGGGGAAGGGAGCAGGGCCTGCAGTGAATTCAGTTAGCTTAGGAAGGGAGAACCACCAAGGTGGCTCTGACTGCCTCCTGCCCCTCCTCCCCACAAAGGGAGGTGGATCTCTCTTCCACCCTCCACCTCTGACTTGACCACCATTCCCCAAGCCCCGTTGCACCTCTCAGGTCAAGTTAGGGGTTTACTGGAGTCTTGGAAGAGGGTGGGAAGGAGGGACCCGACCCAGGTGGCGCGGATGCCCTTGGTCTAGGCCCCTAGAGTGCGAGCGCCCAGCTGTGCCCGGACCCCTGTGCCTGACCCTGCGCTGAACGAAGCTGCGCCCTGACCGGCGCCCGCGGGTGGGGCGGGCGGCTTGGGGGCGGCCCTGCGGGGCGGGGCGGCGCGGAGGCCCCGCGTGCATGCAGATGAGCTGGGCGGCCGCGTCACTCCGCACCGGCGCCGTGGCTGCGGGGCGGGCAGGAGCTGCACGGCAGCCGGAGCGCCCGCCGGGCTCGCGCCTCCCTCGCAGTCCCCCGGGCCCGCAGGCCCGCCCCTCCACCCCCAGCCCTCCGGAGACGGGGCCGCGCCCCTCTGCGGAGGATGCCGGCTGCCCCTTGCGCCCGCGGCCCCGGGCAGCCCCTGCGCGCGGGGACCCCGGGCGGCGGTGACCAAGAGCGCTGAGCGCGGCGCGGGTGGTGCTGAAGGGACAGCTCCCGGCGCGGCCGCCCAGCGCGCAGCCAGCAGCTCAGGCCCGCGCGAGCCGGGCTGGCCCATGGTCCGCGCGGAGGCCGGCTGGGCGGAGGCTCCTGCGGCCCACGGGGATGCCCTGCGGGTGAGGCAGCCGCCCGCCGCCCGCCGCGTTCATGGCGGTGGCCAGGAAGATCAAAACTTTGCTGACGGTCAACATCCTGGTGTTCGTGGGCATCATCCTGTTTTCGGTGTGCTGCCGCCTGCAGGGCCGCTCCGAGGGGCTGGTGCAGCTAGCGCGCAGCGCCGACCCCCGCGTGCGCAGCCGGCTGGCCAAGGTGGGCACGCTGGTGGACCGTGAAGCCATCCTGCAGCGCCTGGACCACCTGGAGGAGGTGGTCTACAACCAGCTGAATGGTGAGTGAGCCTGCTGGGACTCAGGTGGGCAGGGGCACTGCCTGGTGCCAGACCTCCATGCAAACCCCACTGCTGGAACCCACGCTGGCCCCAGGGACCCAGTGGCCTCGGGGCAAGCTCAAACCCTGCTCCTGGGGAGAGAGTGGAGGGAGGCAGACATGAAGGAGGAGGGCTTGTGTGCAGAGGCCGTCCGCCTGGGTGATGGCTTATCGGGCTGGTGGGCACCGGACCACCGCCCACCCGCTGTGGCGGTGGCTCCAGCTTTCCCCCAGAGGGAACGTAAGAAGCTTCTAGAGCAGCACCAGGCCTGCTTTAATTGAAGGAGCGCCAGGCTGGTGAACCAGGGGTGCCGGGCTCAGCCTTCTTGAAGAAGTGGAGGTGGGAGAGGAGCTGTCCACAGGGCACCGGGCTGACTGCCCTGTAGGGGACATGCCAGTGACCGCTGTGACCTGACATGCTACTCTGGGGGCTCCGCGGCTTCTCCAGGGAGTTTGTTGTGGGACAAGCATGGGGGTACTGGGCAAGGCCCTGGCCTCACTGGGCACAGGCGCCCTTTGGGTGCTGCAGGGCAGGAAGAAGCGGCTCTGGCCCTTTCTGCTCGGTGCAGCTCAGAAAGAGGCCGGGCCCAGTCACCTCCTCTGTGGCTTCTCCCGCTGTACTGGGCTGTTCTGGACATCCTGCAAGCCTCCACCGGAAGGGCGTATCTGGGGGCCAGGTGGGTGGCCCCCTGGTGGGGTTGTCTTGGGTTTCCTCCAGAAGGGCCTGCTGTGGAGGGCTGGGGCAGCTCAAGAGTGGGCTGGGGGAACAACGCTGCCTCTGGCTTCCAGGCTTCTCCCAGAGCGCACGGCCTCCTCCCGCGGGGCTTCTGGGTGCTCCACGCTTCTCCCCTCTCAGCCGAGGCTGGGAGGAGAGGAAAGTTTAGTTCAGCTGCACTGGCCCCCGGGCCTGGCTCCCTGGGGCTGTGCCCTCTGCGGCGCGTGCAGGGAGTTTCGGTCAGCCGAATGGGTGGTGCTGAGGGTTACATAAAGACACCGGCGGCCGGGGATTGCGTAACAGCCTGACCGCCCTCAGGGAGCCCTGACCTCTGCTGCAAGGGAACGTGGCCTTCCCCGCTCTCCGCCAGGTCCCAGTGCAGGTGAAGGGCCCCCCGACCCCCTCACTTACTTCTTCTCTCTTCCCCTCCCGTCATCCTCTTTCCTGCCCTTTCTCCTTTCTTTGAAAAAAAAAAAAAAATCTTTCCTCCTGTCACCAAATTGCTTCTTGTCCTCAATTTCCCTCTTCCCTTTGCTTTCCTCCTTTCTCTCCACACCTCTTCCCCCTGTGTTCCCCTCCTCTCCTCCCTCTCCCTGTGTCCCCGACTTCACTTTGCGTCCCCCCTTCTCCCTTTTTGTCTGTCTCCCTGTCCCCTCTCTGTTCCTCTCCCCCTCTCTGTCCCCTCTCTGTCCCTTCCCTGTCCCCGCTCTGTCCCCACTCTGTCCCCGCTCTGTCCCCCTCTGTCCCCC